>JAYKAV010003245.1:104959-382743 GCA_035582835.1 Phoebastria nigripes
ATCTACCACCTCTCTGGGCAACCTGTTCCAGTGTTTCACCACCCTCAGCGTAAAAAATTTCTTCCTTATATCTAGTCTAAATCTACCCTCTTTTAGTTTAAAACCATTCCCCCTTGTCCTGTCACAACAGGCCCTGCTAAAAAGTTTGTCCCTGTCTTTCTAATAAGCCCCCTTTAAGTACTGAAAGGCTGCAATAAGGTCTCCCTGAAGCCTTCTCTTCTCCAGGCTGAATAACCCCAACTCTCACAGCCTTTCTTCACAGGAGAGGTGTTCGATCCCCCTGATCATTTTCGTGACCCTCCTCTGGACCCGCTCTAATAGGTCTATGTCTTTCTTGTGCTGAGGGCTCCAGAGCTGGACGCAGTACTCTAGGTGGGGTCTCACCAGAGCRGAGGGGCAGAATCACCTCCCTCAACCTGCTGGCCACGCTTCTTTTGATGCAGCCCAGGATACGGTTGGCTTTCTGGGCTGCGAGCGCACATTGCCAGCTCATGTCCAGCTTTTCATCCGCCAGTACCCCCAAGTCCTTCTCAGCAGGGCTGCTCTCAATCCCTTCATTGCCCAGCCTGTATTGATACCAGGGGTTGCCCCAACCCAGGTGCAGGACCTTGCACTTGGCCTTGTTGAACCTCATGAGGTTCACGTGGGCCCACTTCTCGAGCTTATCCAGGTCCCTCTGGATGGCGTCCCGTCCCTCAGGCGTGTCGACCGCACCACTCAGCTTGGTGTCATCTGCAGACTTGCTGAGGGTGCACTCGATCCCACTGTCTATGTCATTGACATGTTTTGTTTCTTAAAATAATGTTTCATTAACTGCATTACAAATCAATGCTAAAGACCTATGCATACAACATTAGAATGGGAAGAAGTGTTTTGATTACTTTCCAGGTGGATGTAGGAGATGGGAACTGCTGAAAAGACCCATTTAGGAGGACAGTCTGCATGGATCCATTTCTTCAACTCTTACTACGTGATGACTGTGACATTTATTTTCAGGGCAGCAGGTAGAGTAGCAGAGTAATTTGCAAAGAAAGTAAAGCTTTCGTTTGTTTGTTTTGGTTTTTTTTTTGTTAGACAGGTATGATGGAGATATGCTTTTCAAGTGACACTATAAAGACAGTAGCTTATCTGGGAATATTGCATTTAAACATAAAGACGCCCACAGCATTCTTCTTTGCTTTCCCAGGGGAAAAGAAGAGTTTACTTTCCCAAAAGGAAATAATAACATTTAATTGACTCTTGGTTATTTTTTGTCTTCCTCCTTTTCATTTCTTGGAAATTGCAGTGTGCCAAAGTTTGTTTTTCCATTATTGCTTGTCATCTTAAATATATGCACGCCCTTAGTATATGGGGGAAAAAACGCTTTCTGAATACTGTTTATCAAAATACTGTTTCCATTTCATGTTGCTTTACTTGAAGAAACTATTATTAGAACTTCTTCCTGTTTATTATTACTTACTTCCTTTACCTTTCGCTGTCATAAAATGCATCTGGACTAAATATATGTATTTTTCATTGAGTATAGGTTCAGCATAATGCAGATAAATCTACTACACTGAAACTAGCAGATTTTGGCCTTGCAAAGCAGGTTACAAAACCCATATTTACTGTGTGTGGAACACCAACGTATGTTGCCCCTGAAATACTTGCTGAGAAGGGTGAGTGTATATATTTATAATTTGTCATAAATCATACAGTTACTCTGAACTTTCTAATCATGGAAATATTCCAGAATGTTTCAACCTACTGATATGTCTTTGCAGGGTRGGAGGTTGGCTAGCAGTGTAATCTGTGAAAGGAAACCTTTTAGCTTTTGGCAAACACAAGCATGACATCAGTCATGTTTGCATTATTAATGTCTATGGTAATACAACACTGATCTCCAAACAGACAAGCCATAAAATATCATAGATCGTAATTGCTGAAGTGGGGAAATGAGGAAAAGTTCATGTTGCAACCTGAGGGTAGTCAGCCCCATTTCATGACTTTTTGTTGTGACGTTGTAACCCAAATAACTTTCCAAGGCCCCTAATGATGCAAAAACATGGTGAACATGTATGTTAAACTTATGTAACAAGCCAAAACATGTTTCACATCAGAAGAAATTTTGGAGATTTCATATCCAAAAAGATTCAGACCTGAAAAGGAGTCAGTATTGTTGATGACTCAAGCAAAGCTATTTCTGGTTTTTGTTCTGCGGAGCTGGGTTGCACATCTCCAGTTATATCCAATTTCAATGGAAACTTGGCACACTCTCAGTGCTTTTTTGAAGGGAATCTGAGGAGGACTATTTTAGAAATATATGCTGTATTTTCTCAATTAGCCTCCAATTGACACTGGCCTTGTGAGACAGTGTTTGTGAAACATGTTGAAGAAGAGAGGCACTTTGTGAGAGCTGTGGTTATTAACAGGCAGAGCAGCTCAGCTTGTAAGCGTGGTGTACCAGCCACTTATTCTTCTGCTGACGTCATCTTTTTGAGAAACTGAGCAGAGCTTCTGTGTTTCTTGGAAAACAGAATGAAAAAGAAACAGTTCCCTACCAGTTGTGAGTTTTCTTTCTAAAACAGGACTTTTGGTTTGTCTTTTCTTCCTTAGGCTATGGGCTCGAAGTAGATATGTGGGCAGCTGGTGTGATCCTTTACATTCTGCTCTGCGGTTTTCCCCCTTTTCGCAGTCAGGAACGTGATCAAGAAGAGCTGTTTCAGATCATACAGCTGGGTCACTATGAGTTCCTTTCTCCATACTGGGACAATATTTCTGCAGGTAAGATTCAGCATGTATAGCAGATCTGAGAAGTGACAGACTTCTTCCCTGGAGTGGAAAAAACTCCCTTTTGTTCAGGACAGTGAGCTCAATGAACATGGGGATGTCTTATGGATCTCTTTTGTGTGATTCTGTGTTTGCTTTAAATGTGAATTTAGTCCTCTAGTAGTATCAATGGCTGTGAATCTGAATATTAGGTCTGATTGATTCAAAGGATTGCTCCCTTTCTGAGACAACAGCAAGGATTTTCCTCACCTTGCTTATATGAATTGTCTCTGTAGAAAAAGGTACCAAAATAATCTCCAGGGTTATGTTAGATTGTAAAGATGTACGCAAAAAATCTCAAAAGCTGAGAATGAAATCCTTGCTCTGCAGAATGCAGTGTGGATTTTCTGTTGAGATCAATGGCATCTGCACATAGTAGTTTTTTCCTTCTCGCAGGCTAGTACAGTGTCTTTTGTGCACTCTTCAAAATCAGAAACCCTAAACCCCCTCTCTCCCTATACAGTCTTTTAAAGAACATGCTCAACAGCATTCTACAACTTTTATGCTCCTTGAGGGATGAGGTACTCAATGCTAATTCCTGTGAATTTGAACACCTAGCCAGATGCCTTCAGCATGTTTTCAAGTTTAAATTCCCTTCACTTTCTCCTCTCTTTCTGAAGGGGAGAATGATATCAGTAAAAGATATGCTGGAGATTTAACATCTCCTGTCACTAGTTCTAAATCCAGTTGTTAGAATATCTCCTGGGGGTAGTCACAAAAGTCGTTATGGTAAAACTAATACAAAAAAATAAGAAGGATGTTTTGTATAGGTATAACTGTCAGCATCATCATGTCACTGTTCTTTTCCCCTCTCTCCTTTTCTTTCTTTCATAATAGCAGCAAAAGACCTCATAACCAGGCTGTTGATAGTGGATCCCCAGAAGCGCTACACAGCACGACAAGTACTTCAGCACCCCTGGATCAGAACAGCTGGAAAAACTAACAGCAGAAATTTGCAGAGGGAAGTGACAATAAATATTGAGCGTCATTTCCGGGCCCAGCGCCGAAAGGAAGTTACAGATGAGGACACGTGAAATCTCTTCAAGCTCGTTTAGTCTTCTTTTTATTGATTAACAAATTATTTATGTTTTCTTTTCTAAATGAATTAGGCCTTTAGTGTATAGCTGTTGCTGGCCATCGCCATGCCTTTTTTTTTGATTCTGAAGAAGGACAGAGATCAAATTCGCATCCACTTCCCTCTGATGTTACTTAGGAGTCTCTCTGTTGACAGCAGTGGGGACTAGATATTTCCTGGAGGGTATCTATTATTTTTCTTTAAATACTGATTTGGTATTTTACATTACAAAATGTATATCTTTTAGACGACAAATGTTTGCTTCTGTGGCTGACACTAGTGATGACTGTGAAATGCTTTCTCTTGTCTCTTTTTGTATGATACCTTCCAGGAGTTTTGTGTTTATAATGTTTTCAAAATAGCTGTCTGCATACACATCCTGCACTAATTCTTCAAACTGTCTTTTCACCAATTCTTGCTAGCAATGGAGAAGGTGAAGGAATAAAAAAAAGCGAATATATTCTTTAGCTGTAGGATGTGTTAAATAAGCAGCAAGATACTATTTATTAAGTTGTCAGGGAAGAAAAATCCTTATGGACTAAATCAGATATTTTATGATATCTCCCTCGGCAACTTCTTTCATTGGATGTTCTCATGGACAGGGCAATAGACTGTACAATGTTTCTGTTAAACTATGGTAGTGCTTTCTAGTATGGTAGATTCATTTGTTTATGAGAAGAAGTGGGAAGATATCATGGCTGATACCTTTTCGAGACTGTAATAATAACTTCCAAAGTGTTTTTCTTCCTACTCTGGGAAGTAGGAAGTTAAGTAATTCTAAGGGAACTTTGGTTCTTTTCCCAAAGGTGTATTTATGGAATGATAACCCAAGTGTTTTTTCATACTGATTTTTTTCTTAGGAGCCATCCACGTGCATCTGTGACTCTTCCATGCTGATGGAGAAGAGAAAGCTGGGAAGCTGCTTTTGTGACTTAAGTTAACCCTTACCTTCATGGTTCCCCCTTCATTGACATACTTCACAGCTGAATTGCTTTTATACACTTTTTCAGTGTAGTTTAGAAATGGTTTGATTTTTTTCCCTGTTGCCTTCCCTGGGGACTCTTTCTCCTTGCTTCCATGAGAATGGGCAATGGGATGAAATTACATTAAAATTCAATTTGGGGAAAAACAACAACTTGTTGGCCATGGAAAGGTCTCCCAGGGGAAGCGTCAGATGCTTCATTGCGTATGTTTTTTATAATTTGATTGGATGCAGTTTTAAAGAAATCCTGGGGGGAAAAAATACAGTCCTGAGAGGGGCCGTGACCTAGAATAGCTTTTGAATCTCAGAATTTTTGGTTAACTAATCAAATCCAAAAAACACTTGAGCTGTCTGTTTTATAACGCTTTGTCCACGAGTTCCATGTGCTAGCAAATAATATTGATGTTAAAATATCAGTGGTATTAGCATTGAATTCATAGCTTGTAGAAATGAGTGAGGGTATTTTCCAATTGCAGTGCTTCTGCTCTGCCTATGTATTTCATAATGAGAAATGTCAGAAGCATTTCAGAATCAGTAGAACATTTTCATAACTATATGAACCAGAATATTATTTTTGGTGAGTGCTAATATTTTGTGTGAACTTTCTGAATTACCAAAAAGTGTGGGGTACTGTCATCATATTTCTGTTTCAACTTGTGACAGTTTTGCTGCAAGAATGATGTATGAAAGTAGAGACAACTTGTCTTTTAAAGGAGAATTGCACTTTGAACTGGCTTATTTTTAATAYATATTGGAATAAGACTTGCTGTGGAGATCAAGAATTTGTGAAACAAACCACTCAAATCTTTACTGTATGCCCAAGTAATATGTATATGATATGTCATACCTCTGCTTTAGAAGCCCCGAGTCAGGAAGACTTTCCCTTTTCCTGAAAACAAGAATGGATTTAAGTGCTTTCCTGAGTTAAGGCTATGTGTAACCTCATATTCTAAATGCATTACCTGGTCTTTGAGTACTAGTAATAATGTCTCCTCTGTTAATTTAAGTCTATTTTGGATAGGAAGCTGTGGAAAAATAGCTTCTGACTTGCAATATTATATATTGTAATTATCTTATTTTTAATATAGTTGCTTAGGAATAAAGTTTGAAGTGACAAAAAGAATACTTTATCAGCAATGAATCTGACAGTTTGGAGATTGTGTTACGAGTTGCCTTTTTCACCTTTAAGAATCTGTCTACAGCCTTATTCATAGAGCAGAAGATAGAGAATTTGCTTGTAATGAATATGAAAGTAATTATTTTTTCAAAGATTTTGTTTTTCTCTCAAGTTCTCTGGTTCCCAGACAGACTAAACATGGACTGTGCTGTGTGCTGTCACTGCATTGCATCTGTAAGTACAGACACTGCTGTGGCAGTGCTGAGGGACTGGTTTGTTGGTGTTGCTAATAGACATGTGGCATTAGGCCCTCCTCCTTCAGGCTGGAGGCTGAAAAAGCTTCCAGGTGCTTCTCAGGGTTTTTGCCTCTTTCTTGCTCTCTCCTACTTAGATATTCCTTCTTTTCTCCCATTGCTTCCAGTGTTCTTGCTCTGTCTCTGTGCTGCTTTAAGGAGTCCAGGTCCCAGATCATTATGGTTTAAGTTGCTTGAAGCAATGAGAACTCATCATGATTTTGGTGAGCTCAGCCTCAAGCATTGCTTGCTGATGTTGAAAGTAAGATTAGAGAGGACTCAGACAAAAAAACAGTGAAAATCCCGTATTAGTCTCAAAGATCTCCAGTGTCCCCTCATCTCCTACTGCCTTTTCTCAAGCTTTTCTCTTCCTACTGCATGGTATTCCAACGCAGACCTGATCTTTACGCCCTGTAAGACAGTTTCTAATACATGAACCAAATTCACACTCTAGAGGTGAGGATTTTTGCTGTTCTTGCTTCCTTTCCTGAGATTTTTCTAATGATTACTGTCTCCTTGGGTTCTGGAGTCATCTTCCCCTTATGCTTSCATTTCTTGATTGGTTCCTTTGTCTACAGGAAGTCTGAGGAAGCTCAAAGCTGGGGAAGATTGAAGTCTCACAGAGAGCAAGTTCTTGCTGATTCGTTAGAAAGAAGAAATATCCCTCCTTGCCTTTCGTTAAATCTGTGTGATTTAGGCTCTCATATGGCCTTATACTCCACTGAAAGTAAAACTAGTTATAGTGTCCCTAGCTCTTCAGATACTAACAATGAAGAAAGTCAGAATGTACACCAAGAAAAACAAACAAAAAACCGCAAAAAGCTAAGTGCAAAGTATGAATTCATATTGCAGACCTCGATAAAAAAGATCTACTTATGGAGGATTTGCTAGGTCTAAGGCAACAGAAGGGAAGAACCTGTTTGTTTCCTGAAAGCTTTCACAAATCAGCTGAGTAGGAATCCTTTCATGCCCCTGAAAGGTGTTGGTTGATTCCTGTCTCACAACCAGAGATCCTGACCAAGTTCTAGTTATTCCAGGGTTATTTCATTACTATCTGGTATTAACTATTTCAAAGTTTTTCTCTTTTTAGAAACCAGAGACCCTGACTCTCCGTTATCTTTAACCATAGACTTGGCTGTTCTCTAGTTGATTGCAGTTTTTAAGTATGCTCTCGTATTTTCATGCCTCAACTGTAAGACTTCTCAGACTTTTGAGGCACCAAGATCCAAACATATAGAATTGGGTCATCGATATTTCGTTTCCTAGTGACACACATGCCTCATAGTCAGAGTTGCTTTTTGTTTGTTTTTTTTTTTTTTTAATTACTGGGTCAGCACTTAAAATCACAGTCAAGGCTTTCAACTACAGTAGTGACAAAAGTGGTCACTGCAGGATAGTTGGGGTCTGCGTAAGGATGTGCTACTCCCAGAGGTAAGCCAAAGAGTCCTATGAAGCATTTTGAGCATCCTTGAAAGCCAGTGTTACTAGCTTTGTGCATCATAAACTTTCCTTGACTGTGTTAGGAGTTTCTGAATATTAAGTCCAGGCTTATAGTGACTGTCTGTGACTGACAAACTAAGTAGTAACTCTATCCAGTGATACACTCTCTACTGTCTAAAGATAAAGTGGTCCCTGGATGTCCCCCTCCATTTGTCCACCAAGGTCAACTTCTTCACTTTCACGTATGCCATTACATTTCATTGAGCCTAGATCTCACCCACCTATTTTCTGTCATCTATCATCTGCCTACTGTCATCTACCTATCTTCTCCCCTCAGATGACTCATTACTGAAAGATGGTGAAATCTTCACATATTAGTATGTTTTCCTTCAGGGCATGCTGGCCATGTATGAAAGAAGTATCAGAAAYGGGAAATAGGATTGTGGCCAGTGCAGGAAATGAGCAAAATTTTTTTAAGTATTTAGGCATCTGAAAGTGTGCAAAAGATACTAGCATTTCACATTGCGTAGTGCTTAACTGCCTTAAAATGAACAATGAGAATTTGGTCCCTGTCTGTACTTTAGTCACCTAATATTTACAAATGTGTGCCCAAGAGATGGAAACTTAGCAGTACAGCAGAGACTTATTTCCTCTGAGACACAGACACTCTAATTTCTCTTACTCAGGGACCCCTCTTCTTCATGTAAGATTTGTTTAGCTACTCTGTAGAATAGCTGAACTCAGAAACGGTTAAATCTGCCATCTCAGTATACTGTTCTGACTGGCATGATAGGTGCATCTGTTGTATCTCAGTTATTACAATTTTTGGCKGTAGGGTAAAAGAGGGGTAGTGGAATGTTATCCTCTGAGCTTGAGTCGGTTATGGTCCTACTGTGAAAGTGAAATTTCTGGAGCGGACTGCTTGCTTTTCTGCAAGTATCTGGATTTGGGGCAGTAGTCAGTCTGCTTGAGAATATAGTAAATTTGCTGTGCTTATAAACTGATCTTCCCAAAGACAAGTAATCTGAGATCTTCCTCCTGTCTTTTCTTCTGTCGCCTAGATTTCTTTTAATTTAAGCAATGTATGGAAAATGCTTTTTATGTTTCTGGGCATGCATTTCTCTGTCCTCTCTGAGTCTACCAGTACAATTCTTTACTGTTGACATTCTTGCTCCCGAAAGGAATATGGGCACTTTAACTGGGCTAACAGCATATATTGGCACTGTTTGTTCTACAGWATGGTTTATTTGCAACTGGGCTGAAGGTGTCATTTTCTAAATTAAAATACATTATAAACTTCAGCAGAAAAGTGGTTGTTCYCCCCATCGATAAAGGCAAACTATATAGTGGATGTTGTATTTCAATATTCTTTCCAATAAATTGGGGAACAATTACGTGGCCAAGTATTTTGAGTTGTGGTTTGTTTGTTTGTTTCCCCCCMCMCCCCGAACAATTTATCTATTTGGGAAATGCTTGTTTTAAAAGGTTTGCAATTTCATTAAGTGTTGTGTGTACCTTCATTTAGACTTAGAAGGACCCACTCTAATGCTGCAGTCCTTTGAATACTTACAGATGTGTTTTTCTTTGCTGCTGTATATAATCCCATTAAAATCAGCACAATTCTTTGTAAAACTGGAGCTGAGATTCATTCTAACACCATTTTTGTCCCTGTACTGCATTAATCATGTCCACTATGACAGAGCAATCACGACAAGCAGAGCTAGTTTCATTGAAGCTTAATGCACACAGAACTGAATTCTCCCATCATTAATTCTCATTCTGTAAAATTCAAGTTTATTTAGAAAAAGATTTGCTTTGTTTGTGGAAACAGGCATTCTAGTTGAAATTGAGTTGATTGCAAAAGCAGCTTGTTCAAAGGACACAGTTTCTTAGTAGCTTGTGTATATTTCAGTTCTGTTATTAAAAATGGTATTTTCCTGCAGGCCTGCAGTATCAGCTGAAGCAGTGGAAATAAAAATGCTTCTAATATATTGACGGTGGTTTTGAAGAAACTACCTTCTCGGGATGTGAGCATGTGTGATAAAGTGGCTGCCAGTGAGAATCGGTACAGGCTCTCATTTATTACATATTGGTACTTAAAGAGACCACAGCCTCCCCACTACTCTTAGAATAACTGTAGACTGTTAGGAATGACTGGCTTTTATGATAATCACACACATTCATTGCAGTGCATTTTAATGGTATGTATAGGGGGCTAATTAAAATTGATTTAATGCTTTGCTGTTAGGAGTGGGATTCAGCTGTGTTTCCTGTGTTACTAGTAGTTGAAGTCAGAGTCCGGCAATATTTTTTTTTAAAATGGGCCATTAAAGTTGTCACTGCTACATGCTATTTCTTTGGAAGAGAAGAGATGACCCTTTGTATCATCCAGTTTGCTGATTCACTCTGTTGTCTTGTGTTATAAACAGATGTTGTATTCCTGCAGAATTTTATCTTTTGAAATTAGAGCTGTTTTGATAATGTAGCAGTTGGAAAAAAAGAAAAAGTAAAGCTAATAACCTTAAACTGTCGCTGGAAATATATGTTTTGTTTTCTGAATTCAGAAACAGAAATGAAGAGATGGAACCATCTAGAAATTTAGAGAAATGGAAGATTATTCCCGTAGTAAGTGTTTCAGCAATTCAAGCAATAAGAATATTTGTCCTAGAGAGAACACTGAGCCATGCAGTACATTGCTAGGGATAAGTAGGTGCTACAACAGTCAACTTCTGACAGYGTTTGAGTTTGCTATATTGGATAAAGGGTGCAGGGCTGAATAAGGGGTGCTCCTTCTAATCACTGGAAAAATGTGGCGCATCATAAACAAAAGGTTATTCCTGCATCGTCATTGCTGTGTTAGTTGGTAAAGCTTTCTAGATTTCAGTGACAACCATTGTATTGTAAGAAGGCATTTCTCATGAAGAATTTCGGTGTAAAACATTTTAGATAATGTTTAATGTCAAGGATTTCAGCAATGAAGACAATTTTTCTAGAAAATAGAAGTGTATGATGGTTAACTGTTATGGTAAGTTGTCAAGAAAGCCTTATTGCTGGATTTTCAAAAAGAGTGCGATTTTGTGATCCTAAGCGTTGGCAACTACCCAGCTTGCAATGTTGACAGTTTTAATGACATTGTAATGCTTCAGCATGTAAACTTGTTATTTAACAGGCTCAGAAGAAACCTACGTGCCTAGTGTAAGGATGGAAATAAATGGGTCGAATACATTTTATTCATTTCAGCTTGGCTGGAAACATACTGGCCCCACAGTTCACATGGTGAAACATGTATTATTGACCAGTATTTCAAATGGAAGTGTAACATTGTGTCCTTAAAAATGCGAGCACGTTGGCTGTTTGGCTAAAGGCCAGCACGTGTCCTGGAAGGGTGTTATTTCTATGTACTTTAAAGAGAGAGAGAGACACTATGTAAAGTAGCCCCTCACCATTTGAAAGAAAAAAGATTATGAAAGGAAAAAGTGGGAAAAAAAACAAGAGGGGGAAAAGCTGAAGAAAAACTTAACTTTTTCCAAAATGTTTTATTTTCTTAAGTAAATCAATGCTGTGGACAAGCCTAACAAAGCTTTATGAGTGAAATAAAAAAATGTCTTTTCCCTTGCTGGTGTGTAACATTCCTGTGATGGTTCCCCAGTTATTTCTGTGTGTCTGGGGATAACTGATTCCAAGCAGATACTATAGCAACCGCTAGCTTTATCGCACCTGGATCATCATTCCCTAACAACAGGACAGGAGGAGAATACCTTAAAAGAAATAAAAGCAGAAGTGCTCCACCATGTAAATAACTCTGAGCAATTATTCAGCCACACAAGAATTTTATGGAAGTTTATTTTTAAAAGCTTTCATAACTCACACAGTTAATGTTCTAGGGACAAATAGTCAGAGCTGGATGCTCGAATGTAACAGTAATAAACCCCTCCTGACAGATGAAGCTTCACATAAATTAATGGCAAATGACTGGTAAGGTTGTAAAATTAGAATCTTCCAAAAGTTCACCTGGGGAAAGGTTGCAGGAAATATGAGGAAAACTTGAACAAAGATATGCAGATAAGATCCTTAATGACCAGGAAAATGAACTGTTTCTCTAATTGCCAAAACAGACCACTGAATGTGATGATCACTGAAAATGATCCTGTATTTCTTTTATGATGAAATATTTTTTTTATTTATTTTAAGCTCTGAGRGTGGGATCTTAAAAGCCATCAACAAGGGTTTTAGATTATCACTTTCTGTGAAATAATGGTACGATTAATGCTTTTGCAGTAATTAGCTCGAAAATCCCACCCTCCATTTAAAATATTTTCTGCTGGTTGTTAATCCAGTTTTTAAGGAAAACAGAAACAGATTTCTATGACATTAAACTTGGCTCCTATGTACTTGCCATCAGCAAAGATCCCTTCACGAACATCTTCCAAAATATGTATTTTGAAATTAAAAGATCTGCCGGTGTTTCTGAGGGCATTCCTGTGTCTTTCAATGGGTTTGAGCTGGTGTACACTGAGGGAGAATTCTGCCCCTTAGTTGCACATAACTRTTGCTTGAGGCTTTTCAGGTTAGCAGCTTCCGTGGGGGGTGCACGTGTGTTTTAATGATATAAATGCTGTATTCTGTGCTGGCTCTTCCGTAGTGTTAGTTCTCGGAGCTATCTGCCAGTGTTACTACTTTTCCACGTAGCACAAGAAAGAATACATTATTCAAAACAAGCTATCAAAAATAGTGTCATCAGATCACTGTTTTAATGAACCAGTGATGGGACTGCTATGAATTGTACCAACAACTAATCGACCTTTACCAGGAGGATACTTTGGATGAACTCTTGGACAGATCCTGTACGAGGGATTCYGGGAAGAGAATAGACAAAGAATTCAGCAGCTTCATTCTGGCAAGGTAAATCACCAGGAACCCGGATTTGCTGCTGTTCAATTTGTTTTCAACCTCAAATGGACTGATAGAGGAATGGTAAGGATGGGACAGCTTTGTTTTTTAAGTGGAAGCCTCCTTATTGGCAGGYTACAGTGGTTTGGATTCTGGGGAATTTTTTTTTTATGCCAGTCCAAACTATATTTTGTGAGTCCCAAACTAGAAGCTTTTCAGTTCACATATGCATACACATTTGCAATTTTGAATAGAACAGTTCTGTGTGGGCTGAAAAAAGCATTCTTTATTTTCATTGGTATATTAGCTTAGCTATTAAGTTATTTTACTGGTTTTTCAGGTGTGGTCTTTTTTGGTGAAAAATACAACTTGCAAAACAGGATCTATATTTAACCCCATATAACCACAGATATTTAGGTTTTCAAGGTGATGCTTACTTTATATATGCTTCTTTGGAAAGAGATCCTTTGCTTTGCTGAGGTGTGTGGATGTTTCTTGTTAACGTGAAGCTTTCCTGCATCTGTGTAGGCTAGTAATAATAACAGTGATGCTTCTGGGGATCCTCAGAGGCCTTAATGAACTTTAGCCCTTGTTTATTTATTAGGCATTAGTGCCTTGATGCCCCAGTGAATGGCTTTGCAATAGGCCTTCTATAAAAGCACAGCAACCTGAATTCCTTACTGGGAGGAATGTTGGAGCATGGGGTGCAGGACAGCTGGGATCCAGGACTCACTCCTGCCCTGCCAGCCGAGCTGATCCCGGGCTGGCTCCAGTGTGGGGAAAAGGGCTGGTGCAGAGGTCTGGAGGTCAGGGGCTGCTGCCATCCTGCTGAGGAGCAAGAGAGGCTTCATGAGCGAAGAACAGCAGCGATGTTTAGGTAGAGCAAAGCCCTGCCTGACATCGGTCTGTCCTCTCACTCCTGCAGCTGTGGTCCCCAGTGGCCTTGGATCAGGGTCATCTTCTGTCCTTGAAATCCTTCCACCTCGTCTTTGCCATGTCCAGCTTTGAAGCCTCTGCTACTAGGAACGGTGAGAATAGCACTTAGTGCTTGTACAGTGCTTCATGTGTTCAAAGCTCTTCACAAACATTAACTAATTAAGCCTCAGCAAGTCCTTATGAGGCAGGTATTTATTCCAGCTGAGTGTTTGCATTCACAATTAAGAATATGCTAGACATAACCCTGCTGTCAATCAGCCTAATTGACTTAAATGTCTAATTGGGTAGATTCCCCCAAGTAAGTTCAGTTTAAAAAAGGTTAGGCTRGGGAGGAGAATTATGCAGTGGAGAAAAACAGAGTGCAAGAGGAAATCCTCAGTYGGGGAAAGGCAAGGGCGGCTGTCGGTGATGGTTTTAAAGGCAGCCAGGGAGACATGAGCTATTTTGTCATTGCTGCAAAGTATCTTCAGAGAGGCTTGAATTAACCTGGAGTTAAAAAGTCAGTCTTTGTAACTGGGTTTGTTTCAACAGGAGAAATGCAAAGAGAAAACCCCTAGTAGTAGCAAGGAGTAGTAGTAATAGCAAGGAGAGCAGCAAGGGGCTGAGGGAGGCTGCTCCRCGCATAAGCACAGGCTCAGACTCTCTCATGACGACTTTGGTTTTGCTAGAGAATGACAGTTTCCCTTCACATCTTGCAGGAGGCCAGCATGTAACCTGCTTGAGGCTGACGTGCACCAACATAAACATTTCTTACTGTGGTGTTCAATGGTAGTTAGTATCTAAAGTGCCAGTAGATGGTATTCAAAAGATGAAATATCTTCTCTCYGGGACACATGAGTTTAAGGGCAGTTGGAGATTGAATGATAAGCGGCAATTTTTAGTTATAACCACATGTAGTAATGCACATTATAAGCATTATGTGTATGATGGATCCAGTGAACAGATACGATTATTACTCACTTTTCCTAGCCAGCCAGGTACAATGGTGAGCTCAGGTCAGAAGAATTCTTTACTGAAGAGATCCACCAGACTTTGTGCAACGAGTCTGGGACTCCTGTACTCAGCTTCCTCCTTTGCACTTTCCACAGTCCGGGCCGTACACTGCACACTCACGCGATGCAGCACCATGAGCTGTAAGCCCATGTACCACAGGTCCAGGCTGTCTACTATTGGGGTGTGGAGAAGGGGAAAAAAGTCACAAATGGGAGACCTGAGGCAGCAAGTGTTACTAATGGAAAAGCCCAGGCCCAAAGGGGTAGCTAAGAGCTTGCTTATCTGCTGTGGTCTCCCCTAGACATTTTCTGTGACTCAGAAGGTGTTTGAGGAGGTCGCCACTCCATCTTCTTCCAAGGTAAGGTGCCTGTGGCATTCCTGATGGACATGGGCTAGCCTGTTCTTTAAAAGCTTGAAGAAAAAGATCTTGTATGCTTTTCAGGCAATCTGTAATAGTATTTTGCTTTTCTTACTGTCAGAAAGTGTTTCCTAATTTCTCTCTTGCCCAGTGAGTCTCTCTTGCCAAAATCTTAGCTCATTGCTTCTGCTCATGGCCAGAATGGGTTTGGAGAACAGGTTATTCCCTTTCCCCTTCTGCACCTGAAGGTTTTTCCCTCCACAGTCATCTCTCTAGAGATGTGACRGGGCTGGCTTATGCCTTCAGCTAGAAAATACTTGGGAGATGGGTAAAAGTTTTGACATCCTCAGGTCTGTTCTCCAGTAGGCTTACTGTCATTTTCTCAGGTATTAACAATGGCTTGAGCTGATCAAGCCTCCAGTGGGATCGATATCTATGCTTAAGTGTGTGTTTCATCTTACTTCACTGCCTACACCTCATTTCAGTGCTGTGTGTAAGCTACACACACAACACTTTCCAGGTTGGGTCTTACCTCCCTCTTTGCACCAGTCTCATTCCTTTATGTGTCACTGCAGCACATACAAACCTTTATAGCTTGGGACATTACTGCTGGAGAAATACTTTTGAGAACTGAGATTTAGTGGCACTTCATATGAAGATTTTAAGTACTTAGATCAGTACTATGAGCTTTAAGAAAAAGGAGGTCTACAATGGCTATTTAAACTACCTTCTGTGCGGCACCATCCAGAGACCCTCCAGGGTGGACTCCTGTTGCACTAGGGGAGGTACAAGCAGGGTGTAAACAGCAGCTTACAAACAAAAAAAATCAAAAGCCTTTCTTCAAAATTTCACTACTGAAAGCAATCCTTATGGAAATTCACAGTGAAAGTGAGCAGCAAGTAATATTTTTGCAGTTGTTACAGAGAAACCATCTTCTTGCCTGCATTCTTTCCCAGAATCTGCAAACTTGACTTTGAAAAATAGATGTGGCTGTAGATTCAAGCTGACAAGCGTACAGCATGAAATGCATTTCAGAGGGGAAAAACGACAATATGAAAAAGTATGTTTAGGAAATGATACGCCTTAGGAAACTGTATTAACCTGTTGAAAATGTTGCTTTACATATTGTGACAACAGGAATGTTTATTTCAAAGTAAAATCCAATAATGTTACTATGTTTTAAAAGCAAATGTTGCTTTTGTGGTCACCCATTTCTTATGAACAAAGGAATGGTGGTTTAAAACAAAAACATATGAATAAACTCCCCAAAAAGCTTTAGGCGTGAGACAGATAATTTTGGGTTCTTCCTTATTTTTTCTGTATTCTGATGAAATTTCTATGATGATGTTCATCAAATGGCTGCTAACACCTGGAAAAAGCATGTACTCAGGTAATATTACTTTAAGTTTTGAATTAGTGTGGGCTTTTCTTTTCAGTGTCTCCCTATAAAATTGGGCCCTTGCAATTTTAGGAAACTAAAGCTTGACACTACATTTTGTTACACAACACGTGCCTGCACGTGCGTGTTGACTCTAATGATTGTATGTGTTTGTACTTATCTCATTTTTTCCAGTAATGCTGACTTGTCCCAGAAACTGTACTGCTCACAGTACAAAACACTTGAGAGGATTTTTCTATTAACTAAAATGATAAAGGTTTACAGCGCTGCAGTGTCTTGAAGTGTCTCTTGAAGTGAAGAGCCTTTTAGGTGATTCTAGCTTTACTAAAGCACTTTTGATATTTTAACAAAAAAATGCCTCTCATGATGTGGCTGTATTTAGGCGAAGTGACATCCAGAAGATAAACAGGACAAGTACATGCTGGATGTATTTAACACACATTTGTAGTATGTGTCACAGCTAGGGCTGCACGACCTGCCAGCTGGTCTCTTTACAGACAATAGAAACCATTCTTTCTAAACTCACAAGGAAAATGAAAGTGGAAAGGAAAGAGAAATGAAAGAGGAGAAAAAGAGAGGTGAAGGACTGCATGAGCTGACTGAATGCTATTGCCACGGTTCCCATGACCTGGTGAGCTAAAGGTGCGTTGGGTGACCCAAACTTGCACATCAGCTGGTGCTGCATTGCCAGGCTGAGCTCGCGGGCATTTGGTGTAGGTTGCTCGTTCCCAGATTAGCCCTGCCCAACCCTTTCCTCCTTCATACTCACACTGTTGTGAAGTCTTTTTATTTATTAGTACTTCAGGTAACTGGTGAGTTCACTTGCCTGCTTGATAAGGTCTCCTGTGCCAGGCAGAGCGTGGCTTTCTTGCACCCATTTCAATTTTCCCTCGGATCCATTCAGCTCTTATAAAAACTCCTCAGAGCAGTATACTAAAAGCATTGGAGCTTTCTCATCCTTTGCATGTGGGTCTCGTGGTATAGCTACTGGGAATTATTTGTTAGATGGACACGCTCCTTTTTCATCTTAATAGAAGTGTGCATTTTCTTTTTGTTCCCAAAGATTTCCATTAACAGCCAAATAACACTTGTATAAATTATTTCCCACAGGGCTGTCTCCCTTGCTGGGACTGAATTATTTAATGTATTCCTGCTTCAGGCAGCTGGAGGATACACACAGAAACCCCACCGTGCTCAGGGAGGTCTTCTCTGGTGAGCGTGCCCCAGGGAACCCAACGAGTGCAGAACTCCAGCCAAAGCCTGGGAGCCATATGCGAAAAACTACTGATGAGCACATGTTAAATGCTCAGTTTTAGGCCTCAAGATCTTCAAAGCTTCAGAGAAACATGCAGTAAGCCTGTGAAATACCCTGTGTAGAAGTGAACTGATAGTGGAGGGAGGGTAGAAATGGGGAGGTGGGTGCCCATCGCTGCTCAGGCCAGCGGTACCGGACCTGCCTCGGCTTGCTGATGGCCCAGGGAGCTGTGCATGGAGCAGGGGCATGCTGCTGTGTGATGCAGCACCTTTGGGATGGTGGTACTTGCCCCTCACGAGCAGCAGGGCTGCTCTCCTGGGAGGTGCCGGAGGAGGAGGAGGTAAGTGCCTGCCATGAGTGGGACCGGAGCTTGCTCTCTCAAAGCCTCTGCAGCCCTGCACACTCAGCTGGTCCCAGCAAAACCCACCCTGTGACTCTTCCCTCTTCCACAAGACGTCTATAATACAGGATTTTGTTCATTGCTCATTTACTGGCTGGATTTCATACAATAAACACACAGGGGTTTTGCCCAGCTTATCCATACAGCCCTTCGCACAACCCCAGGCTTCTGATTTTTCCTTCCCCTTCAAATATTTTAGTTTTATTATGGTTTCTGAGGGAGAGAGCCGTGGCCGGGGAAGCCACGGGGTGGTGCTCTTGGCACAGAAATGGGGGGACTCGGGCGCTGCAGGGTGCTGCTCTCTGCACGGGAATTAGCTTCGCATAAAGGTTTTGGTTTGGCTGCAGCATTAATTTGCAAATGAACTTTGACACCAACAGCTGTTTTTCTCTAGGATGCGCAAAAGTCCCCTGACTTCGAAATAAGTCCAGAAAAAGTGGTTTAAACATAGAAATCTTCTTCCAGTGCCTCCAGAGGGGAAAAAAAGACCTGTTTTAAAATGGGAATCTTGACACCCCCTCGGCTGGGAGTGTGGTCCAGAGGATGGCTCTGATGATTCCCCTACTTTTGCGTGAGAGCGGACTGGGTGACTGGGTGCGCCAGCATAGCTTTCGGGATACGTGCCGCAGCTGCCATGGGCAGCAGGTGTGGAAATTTGATATTTTTGTTCTGAATCTCCCCAGGGAAAAATACTGAGGAGACATCTTCCCCCTGCCTACCTCCCTGGGAAGCCTCTCTCGCGTTGCTGGTCCTAAGGGGCTGCCCCGGGAGAGCTCACCCAGCGCCCGTCCCGGTGGAGAGGTCCCAGCATGGGTGTCGCAGCCCTCCCAGCAGCACGTGTCAGTTCCCAGTTAGACCCCTCGGCTGCCTCTGCAGGAACAGGGCTGACACCTTGAACGTGGTTGCAAAGGCAGTCTTCTCTGCTTCCCCAACAGATATCCCTTGAGGTTTCCCTGTTGGGAAACCCTACACCTTGGTTTTTTTCCTGGCATGATTCTGCTGGTGCCAACCGTGTCTGTAGCAAACACCCTTCGGCAGTGAACGACAACTTGTTTTTATACAATTTGCAGGCTTGGCCATTTTGGCCACTGTTTTGCCCTCACCTCCTGTTCAGCTTGTCTGTTTTGGAGATAAACACCAAGATTTGTGCCTGTTGCCGAGACGAGCAGAAGAGTTGTCAGAAAGGTGCCATCCGGCGCCATCAGATACCAAGGAGGATCCAGACAGAGGTGAACAGGGGATGGTCTTTTAAGTCGTGTCTCTGAGTGATAAATAGATTGAGAGTGAATGGAGATGCTGGAGATAAAAATGTGTTATTTTGTCCTGTATCTCACTAAGCTCTGTGGGCTGTTTTCTTTTCTCTGAGTCACAGCCAAGGAGCTTTGTCCCTGTGCTGCTGGAGCCTGGACTCCATGGTCCTGGACCAGCCTTTTACAAGCACCTGAAGCTGCTGGGGTAGGCAGGAGGCAGCTGAAAAGGGGTTTTTATACCCAGACAGGGTCTCAGAGGATGACTTGGGATCTCAGCAACCTCCCTTTTCCCAGCTTTTTTTTTTCCGATGCCTGCCTTCCTCTAGGATCAAATGCTCGATTTTTATTGCACTCTGCCTCTTCAAGTTCCTGCGCTCGGCTTGCCCCCACAGCCTCCAGCATTGGCAAGAGGAGATGAGGCACCTGGCAGAGAAAAGGCCTTTGAGGTGCTGGTGAGCAATTCTCTCCCCGCCACAGGAGACGGCAGCACAGTACGTGGTCACTAGCTTTCATTTCGGGCACGGCGCAGGTGCTGTGATGGCACTGGCCTTTCCAAATTACTGCCTGGGAGCAGCTGTTCCAATATAGAAAACATTGACCACCGATGCTACTGTCGTAGTTGATTACGTTAAAAATGAACAGACACCAGAAAGAAACACTGGAGTGTCTGTGTGCAGGGTCATCCTTTAACGGCTCGTCACTGCTCTTAACCGATGAACAGCCAGTGTCTGACAGCAAATTTATTTCTTCCTTTATTTTCAGGCTGTACTCGGGGAGTCTCAGCTATTCCCTTGCAATGGCCACAAAAACAATTGCAGCCACCTCTGGTTCCTGGAGACATCAATTCTTTGGGCCACGCCAGGTATTCTGCTGGGTTCTTTTTAGCCCAACTTTTGAGACTTGATCTCTCAAGTCATGGATTTAAACCATCCCACTGCTGCTGCCATCCACGGCTGCAGCGAGGCGGTTGCTGAGGCCCTGACTGCAGGTCCCTGTCCCGCACTGACTGCGGGGGGTGTGCACTGAGGCTGGAGTTTGAGCCTGTGGAAGAAAGTACCATCACCGAGCTTGGCGGAGTGCATTTGTCTTGCAAAGCTTGTTGAATTAGCCTTGCTTTTTATACAAAAAGCTTTCTGATGAGGAAGGCTCAATGACAATGAAGCTGTTCTTAGAGTTGGGTCAGGGTACACAGGCTCTTTGAGCACCGATACACAGACAACTCACCTGATGCTATCATAGCATTCTATTTACTAAGGGTGCGTGTGTACAGACCCCTCATGGAAGCTAGATTTACAGACATACTTGCACTCTACATCAACCACTTTTACTGTTAGTGTGTAATACACGCAGCTCTGCAACCAACCAAATGGAGCCAAAGCTCTGTAAGATGCAGAAGGGCTTTTCATTTTAGAGAAAATAAGTTTCCATGCATCATCTTTGGCTTTTTTGGTGTCTGTTGCTTGTCATGATAGTTTTGTTTTCCTCCACTGGCTCTGACTTGCTTATATTCTTACATTCTTCCTTCTTTAAGAGCCAAAAAATATAAAAGACAAACTTCCAGGTGCTTGTAAAGCACTTTGAACACATATATGGATCTGATTTCAAGTCTCTTGAAATAAATGGAAATTTTCATTTGAGCACAAAATTAACTTATGGTAGAAGCCATTGTTCAGGGTCCAAACCCTTCCGGGTCTCCCGAAGATGCGGCGGCTGTGTGCATCCCTGTCAGCTGCAGGCCCTGGATGTATTCTTCCCAGCACGATGCTGGTGGCTGAGATGAAATCAATGGGGAAGAGGAGACGGGTATGTTCACTGAAGAGTCCCTTAGTATGGAAAGAGGGAAAAGAAGGAATGTACCAAGAAGGTGGTGTGGTGTGTGTGATTGCAGTACATCGTTCTTTCACAAGAGTTCTTCCTGTCTTCTTCCAAAGCTCAGGCAAGCTGAATTTGGTAATAAAAAGTCCAGCTATGAGGGACCCCCTCTGCAGATTTTTTTTTAGTGGTTTGATAATTAAAATGGTGCCAGAGTAAGTCGGGATATGTTTTGTACATCCCTCTGACCTTTTTTCATAGGCAATCCCTTTTAGCAACATACATCGTTAGAGTTTTTAGATTTTAAAATCAAATGGAATTAAAGTAATCATGCTTGGACAGGAAATAGGTTATCATCTGATCTAGTAGACCCTCTGTTTCTTCTAGTAGATCAAGACTTTCCAGTTTTTGAGATTGAAAGTACTGTTCAGTTGCAACTGAAAAATTTAATTTTAAATACTTGTCTTATTCCCAGAAACTTGAACTACCAAAATGACAGTGCTGCTGGCTCCGTGACAGCTGAAACTAGTTCAGGTTGCAAACAGTTCTGCACATACTGCTTGCTCTTTCTGTGTGTCTCTGCCTCGAGCTCTGCTACTAGTTGTAGCGTGTGCCTGAAAGCAGGACCCAAGATCCTGAACCGGCAGCATCTCTGGTGGAGACCCTGCATGGGACTGTTGCAGAAGCAATGAAGTCAGAGGCAGGGATTTGTGACCTGAGGTGGACCATGAGCCGTAAGGCTTGATGAACTCCTCACGGGTAGTCCTTGTTCTTGTAAAAATGCTCGTTGCAAAAATAAGATGTAAACAAGGGGAGACAAAATTCTATGAATGTAACGAGTAGAATGGAGGTTATTTTTTTTTAAATTTCTGTTCTCAGCTGTAGGTGGAAGTTGGAGCCCTTCTTGTACTGGCAGTGCCTGAAGGACGAGTCCTGCAGACATCTGGCCCTTGGGATGACCTGCTTCCCCCGCTGGAGGTGGGCACTGAGCTGGCAGGAGGGTTTGCTCTTGGCTAGCAGGCTTTGTCTTCCCTGGTGTTGTGGTTTAACCTGGCAGGCAGCCAAACACCACACAGCACTAGGAAGAAAATTAACTCTATCCCAGCCGAAACCAGGACACCTGGTGTGAGTCTTGTCTGTCTTCTTGTTACTGCTAGCTGTTTCTTGGTAAAAGGCACAAGATTTAGGTCTTGGGGTTTCTAAACAGGGGGTTGGCTGAGAAATCCTTTGGTGGGCATTAAAAGTTGCCTCTGGAGGCGGGAGCCTATGTGTGTGCAGGTAAGGGCTACATCAGTGTAGTACTGGCATGAGTAAAAGGACATTCAGGTACTGAAAAGAATCATAATTGCGCTGATTTGGCGGCCTGGAAACTAAATGGGCTGATTTGAGTCATTGGTAAGTAGTTTGCTTCAAAAGAAATTTCCTGTCTAGAACATACTTTTAACAAGAAATGATGTTCTGCTGATGCTTTTGAAAGAGTTAYAGGAGTTGTTCACATGCATAGCTTAAGGAAAAAAAGCTACATATGAAATATAATTTGCTTTGCACACCTTGAGGCAAAAGTGGCCAGAACTCTATGAAACCACAAAGAAAATATGTGTGTTTGTGCCACAGGCGTTTGCTACCTGGTCTGACTGTTCAGGCCAAGAGAATGACAAGGTTGAGCTTCCTAGACTTGAGGTGCAGATTTTATTTATTTAAGTCACTGAATAAATCAGATTTTATTTTTTTATTTTATTTATTTAGGTCACTGCAGCACCTGAAAGTTCATTAGTAGCTGCCAGGTGTCAGGCGCATCCCTGTGACAGGGCTGAGGTTGCAGCGACAACGGGTAGGGTTTTGATTTTGTATTAAAAAATGGGAATTTGTTGAGCATCTGTGTGCATCATCTGTGAGCAGGTAGGTGGTCTGCTCCTTTTGTTGGCCACTGAAAAGTGGATTTGATAGTGTGTTTTATAGACCACGCGCAGCACTGAGTTGCTTACAAGGAATACATTTTGGAGGGAAACCTTTTGGAGAGACACTTTTTTTATGCAAGTGCATCCAAGACTGAGGAGCTGTAGGCATTATACAGTTTTCGTTAGCCTAGTAAAGAGTATTGGGAATAAACAAATTCTGCTGCGGTCCATTACCTGGAGCCTGGTTACGTCCTTGGAGAACATGGAGAAGCTTCAGAAGACAAACCAGAGACTTCTCTGCTTCCTCAAGCTCTCTCCCTGTCCCTGTGCTACAGGCACTGCTTTGAGCCAGGTTTCTCCTGCAGTTTGTTTCCTACATAGAAAAAAACCCCAAATCCTACTGAATCCCATCATATTTCAAATCTTGGTTGATACTCAGTTGATACACTGGCCTATGTGTACAAATTTCTCTCTTCCTGGGCTTTTTTTTAATGTTAGCTTTATAAATCCCCTGGGAAAAAAACAGTGGGTGTAAGAAACTTACTGAAGGAAARAAAATCTCAACACATAATTATGAGGGTTGAGATCAGCCGTACTCACAAGTTCACAAGAATAAAAACTTCAGGACTGGGTCCTTTAATCTGTATATATAAAGCTGTTGTGGGKGAAAAAAAAAGGCTGCCAAGTAGTCTTTACTAGAGAATCAGCTGATTGCACAAGTTCAGAAAAGGCCTGGCTTATAGCAGTGTTTATTATCCAGGCATATTTGGGTTTGGGACTGCATCTGTCTTGCCTTGAATGGAGCATAAATGGCAATATGGTTCTGCTTGAATCTACAAAAACCCCTATGGTTTATGTAGGCTTTAAATGTTGAGCTCTGAGTTTATCTGTTCCCATTTGAAAAGCCACCTGAGTTTAAATATCTAATCTGACTTCTTTCAGCTCTTAAAAAAAATAATAAAACAAAATGGGTTTGAAAGGGAATCAAATATAACATTTAAAAGAAAAAATCCTCTGGGTGGTTTCTGGTTTTGCTCTGTCTGTCCTGCTGGATAAGCACTTAAGCTCTGCTGGGGTTGATTCACAAGATAAAGTTGTAATGTGTTATCCCATATATATCTGTGATTACCCTTTATGAGATGGAATGTCACACCTGCCAAAGTGTTAAACATAAAATATTTTTATATAGCATCTTTTATCTCAAAGCACTCYGTGAAGCACTGAAATGGTGCTCTAAACTTCCAGATGATGGGGACCATTACTGCTGCCATGTTTTCAGAGATGAGTGAAGGATTTGGGATTTGGACCCATAAGCCTGGTCCTCCTCTTAAGTTCTCCCCTGCAGTAAGGAAAATTTCTGGTGTGTCRTGGGCAAAAACTGCTTGACTCGCATGGTTTAAATCAAATCAGGATCAAAGCACTTTGTTGATTCATTATGGGCATCTAATAAACCGGCAATCAGTGAACTGTATATTCAGCATCAGTATTAGCAATACAACAGATAAACCATAGGACTAGATACTTACAAGATGTTAATTAATGCCTAAATTCCCTCTTATAACTAACCCTCCTAACCTTCTGGCAGTGCTGGACTGAGGTTTGCCTGCTGCTTTTACCACTTTTCTCCCCACTGCTGCAAATTTTCATGCGTCTTTCACACTTGTTGCCAAGCTGATGCCTTTCCTCAAGTCTCTTAGGAATTCCCCACCTGTTTCTGTTTAATCCATCTGATCGTTGTCTTAGGCAAACTTTGTCATTGTTAATTTCCTTCTGGCAAGGTGAATTTTGGGACAGGTACCCTCTCAGCACAGATGTCTCAGGTCTTTATTTGCAAGCACTCTTGACTCCTGCATCCCTCTCACATCATCCCTTGTTACCCAGGTGCAGGTACCCCCATGTTGCTGTAATTTCTGCTTCTTCCTAGAATTGGAAGTAAAAAAAAATCTGTTGATGGAGTATTTTAAAGCACCTGAGTGGCTTAGACACACCAAATCGCATCACTTTGTGAAACTGGGAGTCAGGTTCCCAAGGTGCTATTGAAAAAGCTGCACACTGTGATTTTTCTAAGGACCCTTGCAGCAAAGAGCACCTTGAGTGAAAAATGCTGTGAGGTCTTCAGCATACATGCAGAGTGTGCAGTTTCAGGTTTTATGGTCTCAGCTGGAGGACCATCCGTTCATCCTACACAAGGGATCCTAGAGCATCCTACAGCAGGGTGTAAAGACGTATGTTCCCTTCAGAAGACAAACAGCTCAGCCTGGCCTGCCCCTGCTGCTGTTGGTTTGGGGTTAGCAGAGCGATGTCATGTCCATGCGCGTTGTCCTATGGCTGGAGCTGGGGAAGGAGCTGTCTTGCTGCAAGCAATGGCTCACGGAAACCGCTCGCATTTCSGGTGGCAGAACAACCACTCGTGGACACAGGGAGCCTTGGCCCATGTCCCAGCAGGGATTGATTCCTTGTGCTGGTGCCCAGTTAGTGGGTCAACTGCCCTTGCATCGACTCTGGTGCAGCAAGGACTTGTGAGTTAGATGGCTTCTTTACAAAACCGTGTGCTCAGGCACACAGGTGTTACTGAACCCTGAGGAACAATCAGGTCCCCAGTCAGCAACACTGTTCTCCTTACAATTTCTCTCTCCTGGTGTATTTTTGAGAGAGAAATTAGTGTTTACAGATTGTCTGTGCAGGTGTGCGCGTTTGCATTTTCATTTCTAAACAGAGTACAGGAGGCTTTTCCTGGTCTGGGGTGAGGAAGTCCTGCCAGAAAAAGCATCGAGCTTTTCAGCTTCACGGCAACATGGAAGCAAACAAAATAAGGAACATAAAACCCCATTTTCCTTTCAAATTCAGATGGCAGGGAATGAGTACATCTGATCTGCGTCAGCGTGCCACACAGAATTTTTTTCTGAGAGTGTCCGTGGGTCCTTGCATGGAAGTCTAATGTTTCTGCTCTAGAGAAATCATAAAAGATACCCATTAAATAGACCCAGTATTGATAAAGCTATTTAGACATCAGTTCAATAAACATCAGGCTGTTCTTAAGGGAGTATATATTCCATGAATAAATATGCCTGAAACTCTTTAATTCCTGTGGTACAGGTCAGTCCTTCTAAGTTATCTGTTTTCCTTGGAGCTGCTTAGATTTTTGTGTGTGCTTGAGTGAATCTTTCATTGAATTCAATGCTTGAGATGATGATATGCTTCCTTAATATCTTTACAAACAAACCTAATTAAAATCATCCAGCTACTGCAGTCCGGAGAGCTGTACACCAAGGATATACTTATCCTGCAATGAACTGTTCTGACAGTACTCGGGGGTTACGTAGGTGTGATAAGGCCCTTCCTAATGATGGTTTCTCATAATGTCTGTTCAGAGCTTGGAGGGAAGCTGCAAGGAATGAGAAACCTCCCTGATCTCAACATTTCATCATCCTGTCTTGGACCTGTGGCCTGTCCCGTGACAGCAACTCCTTGTGCTTTGTCCTCCACCAGTTTTTTCTGTTGCAGAGGGAAATGCACAGCTCCACTTCTTTCTTAGGTCAAATGACAGCCGAGATGCTAGTGAATGGCAAAGGGGCTGTTTTCCTTCAGCCCTTGCAGCGTAGCTATGCAGAGTCCTTCTCCATTTCCTCCTCTCCCCCCAGGTCTTGCTCTCTTTCCACTGTGGGGTTCGTGTTGTATGATCTGCTTGTGCAACGTTCAGGGCTGAGCATTTTAATCACACTGCTGCAGGCAGGGGCAGGCAGGAGTGTCACATACTGTTAATGATGCTTCTTGGGAAATAAAAATAACTTGCTGGCCAACTTTCTTTTCTAGCAAAACCCCATGAAAAGTGTACATGGATGTGGAGAAGGAATACTGATACATGTGAGATATACAGAATAAAGCCAAAAAGCAGACAATCTGTTTTCTCTAGATTAAGTAGGTGAGAACCTGTACGTCCACCCCAAACCTGAACTGAGCCTAAACACAGTATTTGGCAGAGTGACTGAGGAGTTCAGGTATTGGCCAGTCTTTTTGCTGCTAAGTTGCTTTGCAACCCCCAGCCTAAGTTAATAGTAATTAAAGGCCTAATCTAAAAGCCGATGGAAATCAATAAACATTTTCTGTGACTAACAGAGAGGTCCTTCCAGAAGACTGTATCTACTTTTTCACTCGTCAGTAGCCCAGATGAAATAGAGTGTGTGTTTGCAGGGGCTGCTGCAGGATGGAGACCTTATCTCCGGGGTGCCTGGTATCTTCTGTGACCGCAAGAGCCATCTCTGCCCATCTTTCTGCATTCAGGACCTAAACAAACTTGCCTTGTGACTTTGTCCCTTTAATGCAGGCTGGGACATGTTGCAGAGTGGTAATAATGTGCTTTCCCTGCGGCTGAAGTCAGGATGTGCTGTTGGCCCTGACTTAGTATACCCTCCTGGGGCTCTTAGAGGATTTTAAGCTGACCTGCCTAGAAAAGAAACGCTCTCATTATATCTGTGCTGTAAGGCAAAAAGTGGGTCTGAGAGCAGGCTGGAGTAGATTATTTGCTGGCTGCAGTTCCTGTTCAAAGCATGCACTCTGTGAGTAGGAAGAGTCAGAGAAGGGGTTAGGCTACTCCTGTATCTGATGAGGTTTCGTCACTTCTTTGACCAATTTTTCCCCTCATTGAGACTGTTTTGCAGGTGGGTGAAAGCAGTAGGATCCCCTTTTCTCACCAGGACAGAGGTGAGCAGAGCCCAAAGTCCTCAGTAAAGGGAGTGTCAGAGCCAGGAGAGTCAGACCWGCAGGACCAGATAAGCATCCCTGGCGTGGGAGGCTCCCATAAATCTGCCTCATCTCTGTCCCCTAGGAAGTTCAGCCATCACTAACACATTGTGAGCACTTCTGTCTGCAGGGAGGCCAGTTTGCTGTCTGTGGACAGAGCAATTTAACTATTAGGGAAATCTGTATTTGATGGGTAGCCTATTTGATCTGTTAAAATGAGTGCTTGCAGCATATACAATGGCTTGAATTTTGACCTTGCTATAAATTACAGTTTATTACAATGTGTGTCATGGTCTATATCCGAGCTGGGAATGCTCCTTCATGATTACTTCTCCTGGGATACAGGGATTTTCAATGTATTCTTTTCAAGGCAGTCGATACCCTATTAAGGTGATGACAAACCTTAGTGACTGTAATTTAGCACTGAGTCTGAAGTGCRGTAACCAATTTGCTTACCTAATGATATAATCGATAGGCACAGAAATGGTGCAAGGGCAAGTCTGTGTTTTTCTGCTTGCTGCTGGCAAGGAAAGCAGCAATATGTGGCTTCGTGAATTACGTGAACTGCCTGTTGCGTGACTTGAGAGTCATTAAAGATGAAAAAAAAAACAAACCCACACCTCTTTTGGGAAAGTTGCCAAAGTGTTTTGGAGGGCAGAGCAACGTCTCTAATCAATTGTCATTGACAAAATACCATGCTGCATTTCTTATGATATTCTTGTAAGACAGATTTTTTTTTTCCCCTACCAGTTCTGTTGTCAGTGAAAGACCCACAGGAAACTCTCACCTGGGTTTCTCAAAGTTGAGAATCTTCTCTGTGGTAGCTAAGCCAACAATCAAGGCTTTTATTGCATTTCAGGGATGTTCCTGTTCATTTGAAAGCATTAGCAACGTTGTTCACAAGGAACTACAGAAAAGATATAAAAAGTCTTTTAATCYCTTTCTCTGCTAAATCGGCAGGAGCAAATGATGCTTCCTCCCAGTCCAAACCAGACTAGTCATACCCATCGTCGTTTGGGAGGACCTTGCTTACCTCAGCTGCAAGTGTTAGTACTGCTAGTGATGTTCTTTAGTCCCATCATTTTATCACTCATTTTATCAAACCAGTCTTGCCAATTAATTAGTGCCTCCACTCTCCCTCGGTGCCACATCCATGCCCAGGGAAGCGGGTAAGCT
Source organism: Phoebastria nigripes (assembly GCA_035582835.1). NCBI lineage: Eukaryota > Metazoa > Chordata > Aves > Procellariiformes > Diomedeidae > Phoebastria > Phoebastria nigripes. The sequence continues at coordinate 133,782 of JAYKAV010003245.1, forward strand.
TGGAGTACCTGCAGTTGCCATGACATCACACCATGATAGCTGCAGTCCCTCTGACCCATGCAGAGTCTGAGCCAGCCTTTTGCATTTGTCCTTGTCCAAATTAAGTCAATGGAGAGGCATATGAGCTTTGGAGGGTGCCAGCAAAAACCCAGGCGTTTGACACCAAGTTCCCCTGTCCTCCCATAAACAACAGCGGTGCCTGGCAGCACAAGGCACCAGTAGCACTTTCTGCCTTAATTTTTTTGTAACATGCCTGGGAGGGAGGTGAAATGCTAGCACCTTGCATGGAGGAGCTAGTTAATGATCATATATCAAAGGCAACCCTTAACTTTCCTTGTCGCTGCCATTTCCAGCCCCTTCCACCGGCAGAGAGCATCGGAAGCACCATCCTCGTTAACCACAGTGATGTTTGGCCTGCCGTGCTCTTTCCTGGTGTCATGGCTCTACAAGCCAGGCTCGCTCAGCTGCCTGTGGTTTAGTACCTAACGGAGCATGCCGACTCAGGCGGACGAGGCTAGCCCCATGTGTCATCTCTGCAGTGTCCCGAGAGCTTGTGCAGGCTTAGCGAGAAAGCAGCTGTTCGTCTGCAGGAAGGCTGTGCTTTTGCAGCCAGCTTGGACCTTCTCTGAGGATGGAGGTGTTCTGCAAAACTTACAATGTATTTAGGCGTCCATTCAGAAGGGCACCAAAATCTATTCTGAAACCGATGAGGCTTAAGCACAGTCTAACTTTAATGGTGTGTTTATGGCACTTTATTTAACAAGCATGCATTCCTGAACAGTGCCATTTTCTGCTTTTATATTAATAGGCTATGATAATTTCAGGGGTATGGAATAGCAAAAAGTAAGCATTTTTCATTTGAAAAATTCTTGCTGTCAGCAAAGGGAATGACTAGTACAATTTTTCACTTCTTTGGGCAGATTCTTCGCTGTTCAACACAGGCAGTTTACAGCAATTATATTGGTTTCCACTGCTATTCATCCAATTAGATGTGGATTGCTAAAACTTGTGGCACTTATTTGCAGACTCATCAGATCCAGTTCTAAAAAGTTACACTCTCCTAGGGGGACAAAAAAAGAAAGAAAAAAATGAGTAGGTGAGAAAAAAAAAACAAGTGGGGTGCGTCTACTGAGCTTTAACCCTGCAGTTGCCTCACTTCAGATTTGGGATAAATTAGGCTGAGAAATATTGTGTATTATCATATATCTATATTCCAAAGAGCCTTATATTTTCATTTACAGTCTTTCATAATAAAGGTGTTATCGTTGAAGATTACGACATTAACTTTGCAAGCAGGAGGGTCTCATACCTTGTGAGGTTTGGATGAGGGATGCAACCTCTATGTATTTGGAAATTGCACTGTGCCCATTTAAGTGTGGGTTGAATTTCTATTTCTTGTTCTATAATGCCATTGGTTTTTTGCATTCAGTACTGATTTCTATCTATTGATCTCATCTGAAATGAGTTTAGAGTTTTTTCATTAAGTGTGTCTGTCTTTCACTTTTTTTCTTAATCTAAATTTTGTGAAACAGCAAACATTTTCTTTTTTTTTCCTTTTTTCCTAAGAAGTCAGATTTTAGCTTCTGTGGTAGGGCCTCTACCTTGCACAGAGATGAAAAACTATGAAAGATCCAGGGGTCGGCCTCCACTGGAAAGTGCGATCTACTCTTTAAAAATGTGGTGGTACAAACTACAGATCACTACATCTCAGGACAAGTTAATGCAAAGGTAGTGCCACCCTGTAAGTGCAGAGAGGTGACAGATGCTTAACTGAGTTTCCCCATCCCCGTGGCTGCAGGGAGGTGAAGGCAGCTCGGCTGCCTGGTGTGGCCATGCACAGGAGGTGGTTGGTGTCCGGTTTTCGAGCACTTGGCTGTGGCTCCTGAAGCAGCAGGGTGAGGCCAGCAGGTCGTACTGCTAGAAGTACTGAATCCACCTTCTCTCTGCGAGAACGGTTCTGATGTGTTGGTGCAAAGCCAGGCTGTGCTGCAAAGACCTACACCGAGTGCTTGCACTGTTTTGAAACATCTGCTGAGCAAACTTAAACTGGCTTAAGCAGGTGCAGCTGTTTATCCTGGGCATTATAACAGTGCAATTAGCCTGATCTGAACTGGATTTGAGCACATCGGTGCAGGCTCTCTGTGGCACGTCGTGCTTGAGTTTCTCTGTCTTTTTGTCTCAGTTCAAAGCAGAAACATGCTGGTGAAATGCTGCTCTTGCCTATCTTCTCCAGGGTTGTCACAAGACCTCAGTTAACTTTTTGGAGACACGGGTTACATTTGCCTTCATCCGACCAGAGTGGAAGGTTGGCTGTAGCATCAACTGTGCTGACGTTCCTGTCTTCCTAAAGCCAACAGGTATCCGACCAGCCGATCTTCCTGGGATAACGAATACTGAGTCAGACTCTGTCTGGCTGAAAATTAACAGCAGGGAAAGAACAATGTCAAAAACATGTGAGTATTAGCCAGAAGAAGTAGTATTGCTTTAGTATCAGATCTTCACAAAAGATGCGGTGAAGGTACTTGGAAAGATTTCTTGCTTTGTCCCTTCCAGACTAACTTGGGGGCCTTCACAATGAGTGGAGGAAAATACATGTTTGGGGGGCAAGCAGTCACCTGCAGTCTCCTTTGCATCTCTTTCTAATCTCCTCTGTAGTTCCCTGTTAGCTATTGTGCTAGTCTTCAATTCTGTCTGGCTAAACTTGGTTGAGCCTGCAGCTATTTTTATAACACTCCCTTGAGGTACCCAGTCGGAAGCTGCCTGTTTGCCTCCTGTTAATGGCAGTCAGGTCCAATTATATGCATGTGGGGGATAAGTTGTTTCCTCTTAGTCATAATGAATCCTGACCTTTCCCAGGATCTGGCTTGTCTGTTTATTCAATAACATGCTACCCATCACACTAAGGAGAGAAATGGAAAAATCCTCAAACCTGCCCAATGGCAGCCATCTGTCTTCTGTTTAAGCAGCTAAGGATGATAAAGCACATGTATGAAGCAAGCAGGTATGACTGTCCAAGTGGGCAGGTCTGACCCTTTGGCAGAAGGAGCACTTCAGCTGCAGTATTTGACTGGAGCGTGCAAAAGAGAGCTCCCGCACTCAGCCTGGAGAAGCAGCACTGGGCATGGGGTGTAACAGTGCTTCTGTTCTGGTCACACTGGTTTACCTCTCTAGGGACCAGTCTCTGAGAAGRCCCAGCCTAGTGGGGAGCACACCTAGGTGCAGGGGTTCCTAGAGCTGGCCGGTACAGTATGGTTGTGGGTGGGGATGCGCATTTGTCTTTGGGTCTTGAGGCTGCGGCGATGGCAGGGGAACTGGATTTCTGCATAATGGTTTTGCAAGAGGAGAAGTGTCATGGAAGTTCAAAACTTGTGCTCTTGGGTAGGATGTGAGTGCATAAATCACACAGGATCTTTTGAAAATTTTATCCTCTAGCCTTTGGCCATGGTAGCTTTAAGCCCATTTTTTCTCTTGTTGTTTTAATCCCTCTGTGTGTGTGTCTGTGAAGATGAGGCAGCTGCCAGCTGCTAAATTACTGGAACAAAGGCAAGTTTTCTAAAGCATTTTATATAACACTTGTTCCYTTTCATTTGATGAATGATTCATTAATGTCTCTGTTTGAGATAATTATTACGAAGGCTATAACCTTTTTCATTATTTGAACGAACACAAAACATTACAAAGAAAAACTCTGGAACGACCTAATTCATGCCCAGCAAAAGAGGTGCTGTTCTCAGCAAGTTGTCTACATGTGCATTAAACAGCAAAATTGTATTTACCTCATGGGCTGCAGAGCAACAAAGTCTCCCTAAACGTTTGTTAAGAAGCTGATGCATTTCTGTTGACGTTTAGAAAAAATGTCCAGTCATTGCTTCCTTGCTGGTGTCTGTCCAGACCTGGACTTTCCTTGGCTGCTCCTGGCTCTGCTAGGCACAAATCTGAACAAACCAACGCAGTTAAACCACTGGGCAGTTCCGAGGGCTGGTCCAATGTGTGACCATCAAAGTCTGTGTTTAGTTTCTGTAGTTTCTCCCTACCTTGCTCTCTAGCCCCGGGAGTAAAAGTTTGCCCTGTGGAAGGCAGTGATGGTGTCTTATCCCAAAAACTGTCAGTGGGAAGGGGCTGGCACAGCCCTGCGGTCTGGGGGCGGGGGGAGTGAAAAGAGACTGACCACGCACAAAAGAGGAGAGAAGGGGGAAAAAATGGGTCAAGCAAGAAGAGTAAAGTAGCTCTTATGACCAAGCATGCTGCAGTCCTCTTCCACCACCCTTGGTGCAGCACGGTGCATCCAAAGGTCTTGAGGTGCAAGATTGGTCCAGTGATGCTACCCACGGCCCAAAAGCAGCATGCCCCTCTAAAGGAGGATGGTTCGCTCTGCTTGTAATATCTGAGCTCAGCAAGAAAATCATCTCTGCTCTGTTAAATCTGAGCTGGACTTCTTTATTTTTAGTCTTTGTTTTGTCTGATGGCTTCTGTGCCTTCACAGGAATCACAGGGGGAGCACAGCCACTTGCTTCAAACACAGTGTTCCCTCCGGTGTCCTGGATATTTCCTGACAGTTCAGTTTTAATTTTACTGTGTGTATTAATGGTTAGAAACGTTTTGAAACATCAGTGTCCTAGACAGTTGGAAAAACGTGAGATGACAGCATCACTGTTCAAAACCTTAACTGAGAATAGGGCTTTCTAATCTGCTGCACGATTTCATTAATGTGAAATTTTTCCTCTTGATTTCCAATGTGTTTCTTAGTTAGCATCAGTTCTGATTCACAGATTAGAAGGCCAGGAGGGCCATTGGATTGTCTAAAATAAGCCCAATTTCAATGAAATATTCCTTGAAAATATTATTTTTGAGTACTGAAGCCTCAGGATGGCAACATCATTTTCCCCAAACCAGTATTTTTTTATCAACATTTCTAAACTTTTATTGTTTATTTTGTGCAACCAAATTTTCCAGAATTCTCCCAGGTAAACCATGTGTCCAAYAGGTCTTTTTTCACCACTTCATAGAAAGCCCTGTTGCTAAAGTGTCAGTAAGTGATAATTTCATAAGAGTTTGTCAGTTGGCATGAAAGTTAGTAACTCGATGGGTTGCTTGTAAACTTACCTTATAACTGTGCAGTAATAGATAGATATGTTACTGACACAACATTTCTTTAGAAGATCTGTAGGTGATTTTAACAATTTATGAATGGAAACTTGGCGTTAAATGTAATCTTACTGCATTGTGTGTCATGAAAACTATGGGGAATAGTATTGTCTCATTTTAATAGATGTGCTCTGCCCTAGGAATAAGCGGCGTTACGGCAGGCGACTGGGAGCCGGCTATCAGGACTCTGGGGTTTTAGTGCCAGATTTACCACTGATCTGTTGCATAAACACCGAACAAGGTAATTGCACTCATGTATCAGCAATGATTAAGGTTCACAGCGTGTGGCTCTTCCTTAAATCGTGGTGAGCGGTACTCCTGAAATAAACCCGGCGGTCCCCGTGGGTGGAGGCAGTGGGCTGCGTGGAGGGCAGAGTGGGACGGCGCTACCCATCCAGCTGCAATGAAAGGGCACTGCCACCGACTGACAAACTCCCTGGGTAAAACTTCACAGGCAGGATTAGTGTTCCCAGGGATTAGCTGTGGGAGCACCGGGTGTTTGCTCAGGCACGGCAGTAGCTCTGAAGGGATCAGGCTCAGGAAAATATCTTCCTCTTTTGCCTTCTTAAGCGTGATAGCTGTGTCGCTCTAACTCCAACAGCAATCGTAATTTCTTGATGCAACAGGATGCAGTGGGGAGGAGGAAGGGCATGATCCACTTTGTGAAAGGGTTCTGCAAAGCAGCCCTGCCCTGCCATCTCTTTTTTTTTGGCAGAACAGCAGTTGTTGAAAGTACATTATTAAAAAATATTGATTTGTTGCCCATATTTCTCTCTGCTGGACTGAAATGTTCCATGTATGTCATTCAGTACCTTCTATTTACTCAGAAAATGGAGCAACTGAAAGTTAAGAATCATGCACATGCTCTTTTTGTTTCCAAACTGAAATGCTTCAGCCTAAACTCAAAGCATTTCTGGAACGCCACTCTTCTGCTATATTAGAGCCGTCATCGCTCCAAACTCCTCTCCAGCACCATRGTCGTTCTCTGTCTCCCAAAGCTGCTGTGTACTTGCTATGATCTCAAGTCCCTCTAGACCAGCAAGAGATACTGTAGTGAAGTGTGGGAGCTGTAGCTTGATCCAGACAGCACAGGCTCTGGGAGAAAATATGGATGCAAGGCATCCGAAGTACAGCTTCTCCTAGGCATCATGCGGCATTTCAGTTGACGGTTTAAAAAACACAAAACCAAAACCAAAACCCACCCCACCCCCACCCCCTGCCCAAACCTTAACATTAATACTTTTTTAACATTTTCTTATAGTGGAAACTTGCCCCTCCCACACAACCCAACACTTCCAAATCTCTGGTCTGGGACGCCCTGTGTGGGAAGCAGGTAAAAGTCACAGTCATGTTGCTAAGCAAGGCTGCTTCATTGCCAGATGTGAGGAGCTCAGCCTGCAACTGGTGATGTGAAGAGTTAAATCCCAGCCTCCCCTATGCCTGGCACTAGTATGAAATGAAGACCGGGTGCACTCTCTAGAGCAGTGAGGATTGCTGGGGAGGTGCTGCAGATATAGCTGGTGCACGTGAAGGTTTCAGGAAATTGAGGATACACAAGCAATAGCCAGACGCGGTGGTTGATCACTTCTGGCATTTCACCCAGCATGGGCTTAGGGATTGCATACACACCTTGCTTGCAGTCAAGCCTCCTTGGGACTGTGAGGCTATAGGAGGTTGTTGCACATTGGGCTTTTTATTTCCCAGGAGGAGATGCAAACCTTGGAGCTGTGGCAGTCGCTCGGGCTTCCCAAACAGTTGTCCCAGATAGCTGCTGCCCTGCACTCCCCGGCGCTAGCAGCCCTCACGGAGGTTATTTGTCTTCCAGCTGTATTTTTGTCAACAGGTTTGTATTACCAATCAGAACAACGTGTCTTGAAGGTTTAGTTTGGCTGCTCACTTTACCTTCTTTCCTTTTTGTGGGTTTGCCAGTGAAGGGTACCAAAGGGAGAGAGCAAGCTCTGAGATGAGGTGGGGGTGAAATGTTAGAGGAACATTTAAAGGATTTGTCTCCGAGGACAATTCATCCATAGTTTATCTATAAAAACAACTCTCAAGGTACTTACTGATGAGAGTTTTTTTGAAGGGTATTTATCCTTTGAGCATTTGTCCTATTTAATTAGGCAAAGTCATACTGTTGACTATTAAGTTCAACAATAGGCAGAGACCATTAGTGACTGGTCCCAGGAGGYTGGGAAGTGAAATCACACATAAAAGCATAAAGGCATCTGGTCGTAAGTGGGGTAACCAAATCTCTGATAGAAATAATAGTTTCCTTAGTATTTTGCAATAATGCCAGAGTTGTGAGCTTTGAGATGGACGAAGTGTCATTTCTTAGAGCTGTCCACAAAGAGATGCAGATAGTACAATGTATTTGCTGTTTACAGTTTTGGGGGCTTTTTTTGGCTTGGTGGTTTTTTGTTTTGTTTTGTTTTGTGTGTTTTGGTTTTGTTGTTGTTTTGGTTTTTTTTGTTTTGGTTTTTTTTTTTTTGTGTAGTTAGTGGGTTTGTTATTTTATCCCAGCATTATGAGTGGGGTTTTATATGGATGTAGTAGTGGAGAACTACCTTGATTGAGTCATAAAAATATACATCTAGAACTTTGTGTTTGCCAAAGGATGACAAAGATATCAGTGAAAAATGGGCTGTGAGTATCTTCCAGCCTGATTCAATATCATTTTCCTCTGGTGAAGGCTCCAGAAAGCTCTACAGAAGGAAGAGGGTCCCCATCCACTTGCCAAAAGGGGAGATGTGGAGGCATCTTAGTATTTTTGCAGTCTGTACTTTTTTGTATCYGACAGAATTGGATTTTAAATTGGAAAACTAATTATTCAATTAGTTTGGGAGCAGGTAAACAAAGAAATAGATGGGTTTTATCTGATGAACCGTGCATAAAAATGATATATTTACCATTGTTCAATTATAAAATGGAAGGAGAGCACATATAAGATGTAAACTGCCGGCTGTTATTTTGATTCCTGCTTTCTRCTGATGGAAAGCTAGCAAGTTCTGCCACTGCTAGTCCACAAGGCAGGATTAGAAATGGATGAACCACCATGCCTATACTGAGAACCAATGTAAGTTGAGAATTATGAACTGAATTCTAAAGCTTTCAATTCTTTATATTAAAAAGAGGGGTTTTTTTCATTTTAACAGTTTTATTCCCTTTTTTCCCCTTTCTGCTTGTAAATGTAACATGTGCATGGACAGGAACAAAATTAGGGAAATATAACAAATATCTTGGACCTAGAGAGTTTCTTGTCTCCACTGTTGTCAGAGCATGGTTGAGCCTGAGGAAATGGAACAATTTTCTTGAGGCTAGACAAAGCAATTTCAACCCTTCCTTCCTCTTTTCATGGGAGATAGATAGGAAGGAACAAAGGAATCTTCCAGCCTACTCCTTACATGCAGGGAAGGATTCATTTTGATCTGGTGCAATATAGGGTGGTTAACCCTTTATTGTACTCTGGTTCAAAAATATTTCCATGTGGCCCAAGGATGGGACTGGGAATTGGAATAGTCCAAGTTTGTTCTTAGCTCTTTTAGAAGTGGAAATCAGGCAAGCTCATTTGATATTTTCATGCCTCTGCAAAATGGGGAAAGATACATTATTTAGGATGAATAAAGTTAATTTATTAATATCTGCAAAGCAGTTTGAGGTGTCTGGACACCAAGTATTGTAGGAAATGTAAGAAATGTAGAAAAGAGACACTATTATACTTCAGACAAATCTTTCTTTTCCCCCATCAATCAACTTAGTTTGCTCTGAAATGCCAATGAAATGTACAGTATTGTAATAGTTTTAAGCCTGAGTCGAATTTTTAACTGGGCTAAGTCACCCTTGCAACTAGCCTGTGCTCTTTGGAATAAAGAGCGGCCAGTGAGAGACAGTGATGTATGGTGTGGACTACTGTGTGGTTGGTGGCCCTGGGGAAAGGGAATTTTTTTAGAATACTTTTTTAAAAGTTTTCTTGCTCATTATTTCTTAGCTGGAAAAAATGGAAGTGACACATTAGTGACAGGACTAATACAGAGCATCCCTGCACACTGTCAACCAAAAGGACTTCTGTTTCCTAGCATTAGTTCTGATCAGTTTTCACAGACTTTGCTAAATACTGAAATTTCCTGAGGAAGAGAGGGAAAGGAGTAAAAGCCCCATTTCTCTCACTTGTTTGCCGCAAATGTGGAATGCGGCTCTGTGCCTTGCAGGATGACAGATACGGCTCTCCATAATGGCTCTGTTGGTCCTGCACTGACAAGTGTAACGTGTGTGCGTTGGTACTCTCTGCCAACAGCTCGGTAAATCATCCGTGGGAGCATCATTAGGGGGTCTGTGAACTGGGTTGCCACTACTGGAGGAAGCAAGCTGAAACAGCACACAGACGGTGCCCTGATTTACAAACATTTCCTCTGTCTAGGCCAAGGACACCTCTACCTCTATGAGGAGCTAGTTTCTCTTCTGTCCATTGTCTCTTGCCTGTAAAAGTGCCAGTCCTTAGTAGCTCTCGTTGTTCAGCTCCTGGCATTTGTTGCTGTCCCTGTGATGCAGCAAACYCTATGCCATTTTCCTACATATTCATGTCCTGAGCAAAGACAGGATGCGCTATCACCTTCAGCTCAAGCTAGGTCTACATCTGTACGTGATCACAGTATTTTCTGTGACTCCTCAGACAGAACCGTCCCAAAGCTAACTGGAGTCAATGTGAAGTTTTTCCTTCAACAAAGCGAAACATTGCCTCGTTTTTCTCAGTCTTTTTGTACACAGAAATATATGAACTAGAGGACCAAACCTGCAAAAGTTATGGTTTTAAAGGCATACCCCCACTAGGAGTGGCAGGTCCAATGAAGGCACAAGGTTTACAAAAAAGGGTCATTCTTGATCGCCCAAACCTGCCTTTCCCCTGTTGCTTATGGCTCACATGATATGCAATTATTTTCCCAGTTGGAAGCTGACATTCGCTTTGAATTACTTCTTTTTTTTTCTTTCCCTCTAGTAAGTGAGCCCATCTGAGACACTGGTACGCAGGGAACATCTTCACCTTTGCGTCTACATTTGCCCCAAACCAAGGTCCACTGCAGGGTAGTTGCATTTTTGAATGTTTTCCATCAGAACTGGTTTCCCATTTTCACACTGCTGATTATGCTGAATGTATGGAGATCATGATACTGCCCTGTATAGGTGTATAGGTAGTATTTTTAACTCTGCTTTGTGCCAAGACATGGAGATGGATACAATCCTATTCCATAAACAAGGACCTTTAGAAACACCTACACACCATTTAACCCTACCTGAATGTGTAACTGCACTGAGGGTCTGGTGCAGGCTGCCTGTATAAACAATAAATTATACTATTGCTGAATAAGATAAACAGAAAATCTGCACATGCTTTGATTAAAACCTCACTGGTTTAATTCTGGTGGCACAAGGGATATCTGGAGAGGTAAGATTGTACTGAGGATAAAATGATGCTAGATGCTGGCTAGACAAATCAGGGAAATATCAAACTATGTCCTGGGTTTTTTATATGTTTCCCTGACCATCTCCTGGGGGCACTGTTAGATTCAGGATATTATGTTAGCTAGACTTTTGGTCTGACCCAGTATCTTTGTTCTTTCGTTTTTAATAGCTTCAGCATAGTTGTTTGCACTTCTTGTTTGAAGAAGACTTCTAGAGTGTGAGCAGTCTCAGGCAAACAAAATGTGTCTGTTGCTCAAGCACACAGTTGCATTTTTATGTTAAAGCACCTCAAACACTGTAGGTGAATTTTTTTCCTCCTCAAAGGTAAAAGGGAGACACCTTTGAAGAACACTCTGGGATAAACATCTAAAGCAGGTGACATGAACTGCTATACAGAGACGACTCTCTGTCAGCTATGGAGGGTGATCAGACAACTGCCTTAACATAGGTGCCTAAATTTTAGTTCATAAAAGTTAGGAGAGATGATATCTTTTTATATTGTCATTTATTAGCTGCTCTCTTTTAATGGCAGGGGAAGATCTAGCACTGGTCCAAGATCTAAGCTGTATCAATGCCGTAGCTTACGATAAGTAAAGAGTATGTCACTCAAATATTGGTTTTATCTGGGAAGTTTTTCTGGTCAGTTCTTGCATCGTGTCAAGTATTGCTCTTGAAATATGAAGAAATTTGCTGAACCAAAATAACATGTCCTTGGGTACATCTCATCTGTAATGCCATTTGGTGAATGTCAGTGAGAGGTCGATGTTTATTTATTACACTTTGGGAAATTGCTTGGGCTAATTTATGTGGGGAGCTTTGCTAGATGGGTAAGCATGGCAATCCCATCAGTCTCAGTGCAGAGGGGAAGGATTAACAGACAGCTTCATCTGCTATCACAAAACTTCTCTCTGACATCTGGGCCATTAAAGTAAATGACAGGTTTTACTGCAGTGTCCATCTCTTGGAGGGACATGGCAATTTGCTGCTTAAAACCCAAGTCACAGCAGAGCACTCAGCTGACAACTGAGACCTTGGCATCAGCAGCCAATATTGATAATATACAGCACAAACACCACATGAAGGGTGGAAAACATCACTCAGACATGCCTTGTTAGAGTAGATCAACAAATAATGCTTCCTTCTCTGTTATGCCCCAGGGAGAGAACCTTTTTGCTCAGTGCGTGATAAAGACAGAAGGTACCAACTTTGATTCTGTTTTTATTTATCCCTGACAAACATGATTTATGAATTAGAACACTTGTTTCATTACAGAAAGGATCTATCTGCTCAGTGCCTTGACACAATGATTTCCTTCTAAGATTTTCTGCCCGTGCATTTCCTAGCCCCATTTGTACACTCTCTTGTCAGTTCCATAAATCATTACAGATAAGTAAATCCTTCTCTTAACATTTTGGGGTGATACTATTGCTAATATTTTCTGAACATATGACTCCCAGCCTTTCTAGAAGAGAAGACACGTTGCTTTGTTGTGCAGCACAATAAATACAAAAGCATTCTTGTTCCCCTTTTTGGTCAAATTGGTAGAGTTTTTAACCCTTTGCATTGCTTCCTCACAAAGTCTTTTAAGTGAGAAGTGCTCCATCAAAGCTTTGAAACTACTTTTGAAGTGCATGTGTGCATCATCGTATTTGAGCATTTTATCATTGAATACAGATATTGAACAATGCACAAAGCTTTGTAGCAATTTCACAGATTGTAAAAAAAAAAAAAAAAAAAAAGTCTGTATTTGTACAGCCTTTGAACTCCTCTCTCTGCTAGCAAAGTAATTTTGTGTACAGTAGCATGGGATTCAAATTGCTTCAGCTTTATCATAGTTTTGTCATATTCAAGAAGAGCTACAGGTGTGCAACATGATTCAATTAATTTGACTTAGAATAAGAAAGTAAAGCCTGGAGCTCAATGGAGATTCTTATGGAAAAAAAATAGAGGCCAAAATGGACTGTAGAAAAATTGCAGCAGAGATTAAAAATTTCTATATGGAAAAAAAATCAAGAAAGAAATGTCACGTTGTCTAAATAACCTTTTTAACATTTCTCCAAGAAAAATTATATTTTGGGGCTTAAAAGGTTTTTGTTTTTTTTTTTTTAATGAAGTGTTTGAATGTGCAAACAGCACCATGATAGAAGGTTGATTCCTTAGCTCACTGAAAGGTAGGAACAACTTTCCTCCTCTGTCCAGAAAAGGGATAACGTGTTTTAATTTTATTCCCATGACCATTTAGCAAAGATGCAAGAGAAATATCTCTTGCCCACCTTTCATAGTGATGTCTCGCACCCCAACCTCCTTCAAAGTTTCATATCTCCTTTGATGTCTGTGAGTAGCCAGCTAACCAAGCCGTCTGTGACGTGAATTTATTCATGGAGACRAAAACAAGTCAGGAATACAGACGTTCCTTTAAACATTAGCGCATTAGCAAAAAACCAACCAYGAGTGTATCCCTGACAGTAACATGAAGTAAGACCATAGGTATGTTGATTATCTCTTCTCTTTTCGTAGGGGTTTTTTTGTAGCTTTCTAGGCTCAGATAGGTCACGTATAGCCCACACAGAGATGTAATGCTGCAGTGTTTTCCATTACAGCAGAAAGTCTTTGCTAGTGGAAATTTTGGGGGGCACRATGGCTGCATAGCTAACTAGGGGCCAGATTCTGCTGCGCTTTGAAGGGGCGAGGACTTATAATCAGTGATTTAATTCATTTCCCTGGCTTGCTCCAGTAACAAGGTACCACTCATTGTGAGCAGAGGTTACCCATAATGAGAGCAGTTGCTATAATTAGCTGTCATCATTCTGAAATGGCAAGCACTAAAAAAAGCTCTCCAGGTTGGTTTTTTTTCTTTTTTCCTCCCTTTTTTGGCCTCACCCTTTCAGAATGAATAAGTCTTGCCTGAAATCTGCCAAAGGACTGTCAAGCTATGTTTCACAAGATAATGCAGCAGGTCTCTGATTGTGCTGGACTATGCCCTCTTTTGTAGCAGTGAATCTTTCAACCCAGTGCATTTTTTAAGACTGTGACACATCATCTTGTCTTTTCTTTTTCGAGGTACCCCATCCATATTTAAGGTCCCCTGGGGCTTCATCTGTATCCAATTTCCTCTGCATGTCTTGGTCTAAATAGTTGTCAKGTAGCTGCCGTTCACAGGAGTTTTATTCTATTTCCTGGATTTTCCAGTGTCAGGTGTGGTGATTCTTACATCTAGGAGCAACACTTACCCAGCATTCTCCATAGAGGTTACAGGAATGATGGTTAATATATCCCCTGCTCTATTAATCTAATCAGCTAGTGATGAGTGATGAAGGTAAAATATGCAATGTTCATATTTTAGAGATAATTTGAAATGGAGGATGAATATACTTCCAAAAAAAAAGTGGATGTCTGATGCCCCATTGCATAGCTGTCAGCCTGTTCCTCATTGAACTCTGGGGCATGAAGACTGTAACRCATGAAAGCTGTTAAGGCTGTGATGTTGCTATTGCCTTGTGCTCTGTCTACAGGGAGGMAATAAGCATTGGTTGTTCCAGGTATGTGAAAAGTGGTAGCCTGAAATTTGATGCTACGGCTCCTGATTGTCAGATGATGACTAGCGAGAGCAAAGGAGATGTTTGACTATATGACCTGTGTCTCTGAGCAGTGAGTATACATTTAATTTTCTGGTGGCTGATGAGATGAATCTTTATTGAAAACACAGGTATTTGCTAATCTTAATGAAATTGCAGCAGACAGAAATCTGAATGCAGTGTAAAAAGTGCTTTTTACAAGGAATAGCAATCCATAGCAAGTTGTTGCTTGTATATTTCCCTTTGAAAAGGAAAGATAACACAAATGACAACAGGATCTGATTTTGTAAGCTCTAATGCATGAAGATGTCTGCGTGGGAGTCCTTGTGCTGCATTTTACTGAAAAAAAATCCCAAAAATGTGATAAAGCAGAAGTTAATCTGGAGAAGCATTAAATCAATGCTGTCCTACAAAGGTTATTCCCCACTACTTTTATTGCCCAAGGACAAATAAGAAATACAGATCTGTTCTTCTGCACTGCCTAGGAAGGTCAAAGATGCACGAGTTCACAGTTGTGCCAGTTGCAGTCCTGGAGTTTGCTTACTGATGATGTAGCAGAGGTATCTGGCAGATGCCAGCAGAGCTAAAGAAGGGAGTAAAGCTGCTCTGTGGAGGTAGGTACCAGGAGGTTAGGCAGTGAGATTTGGATTCCCCTTCACAGCTGAAAGGAAAAAGGATGAAAGGATGAGCTGGCAAAGCAGACTTCCTGGTGTAGAGCATACACGGCTGACACCTGCGTGTCTGGGAATGTGGACTATTTAACTGGCTACTAGCCCCTGTCCACATCCTTCCTCTGGGTGCAAGGAGGTTAAGATCTGGTTCGCACTGACTTGAGTGAGAGAATTAGCCTGACTGGAGACTGTGATACTCGCACCAAGAAAAAGAAAGTTAAAAATAACCACTACTTAACTTCCAGTGGTGTTTTCAGCCGGTATATTGTTTTGATGGTGGTGTCCTAGATGTCTATCAAGAAGTAGGATAAATTGCTCTCTAGAAGCACCAAACTCCAAACGATCACAGTGTCTGAATTGCATCACTAGTAGCACTCTGGTTAATTACTAACATTACAATACCTGTCGTATAGCAGCTCACACATGCACTGTAATAACTATTATAATGTCTGCCACTGCAACTCTAGGCACACTATACTTATATCTGAGCTTATTAATAAGGTTAAAGAATATTTGAGTCATTCAGAGCAGACATTTTGTACCAGCTGCAGAGGAATTTCTCATGAACTGTTTCCTGATGAGACTTGAAGGCTTCTAACAAACAGAACATGACATTCACACTCTCTGACATAATTTTAAAACTCTCCACTGCCCTTACTAAATATGTCTTTTCCGTCATCTAGGCAACGGAGAGCACTGATGTGGTAATGTTTGTATTCTTTATTTCTCTCCTAAGTGAACCTTCTGGTACTTGCCTCATCTTATTTCAGCTCTTCACTTTTTTTATATGTGAATGGAACAGTCCACAAAAGCCCCGGACAGAGATCTTCGGTCAAGCACATGCTCTGACAATTTTGGCACCGTCAGCAGTAATGTGAACCGCCTGTGCTTTCCCACCAATCCATCCTAATTCACTGCTTGACTGACTCCAATTCCTAATCTTCACCCTCTGTTGAGGTTGTCAGTAGGCTGCCTCTTTAACACTCATTGATTTTATTCTTATTCTCTGGCAAAGTCTAAAGTTTTACAAGATTCCTGTTTGTTTTGTAATGATAGCAAAAAACACTCAGATGACTGGGCTATAGTACAAGAAGAGTAAGCGACAACGTGCAACAACACAGACAAGACACTGGTTGTTGCTCTAACAACATCTGACCCTCTGTTTCACCCTTCCAGCCCGTCTGCATGGTCTTACATAGTGTTTCTGTTTCACTTTTTCCTACCAGAGTCCCAAAGTCAGATGAATTTTTCTCTTGCAAAGCATCTGAAACCCTTGGGAGACCAACTCGGAGGACTAATTTGGACACAGAACAAAGAACGTCTCACAGCCATCCAGAGGAACCATTAGGCCAATGTGTCCACAGCACTCCATGGAACCAAAAATCCCACAAAGATGGTGGAGAAGGAACAGTAAGAGTTTAATAAGTCTCAATATTTCTTTTACCGGACCTAACTCAACGTCTTTCTACTTTCTGTTGCCAAATTTTGGGTTAAGACAAAAGAAGAAACAGTAATGTGGGTGCAGAGAAAACTCCAAATTTCYTTCTGTTGCAGTGATTGAATACTCAAGCCTGTTTAAGATGAGGTTGTTTCTACATAGCACTTATTATATGCTCCAATAATGGAGCAAATATAGCTGCATTAGTGTGGTCCTTTGCCTGGGTGAAATAGTCCTGTCAAGATTAGCTCAGGATCATATAATTTTAATTTAGAGCACGGATTTACTGAACCTGGGATGAAGCTAGATTACCTCCACACTACTTCATTGCATTGCAAGGCCCTTGTGTTGGGCTCTGGCTCCAAGCTGTATCACCTTCAGGCTGTAATCTCTCTTCCCACCCCTGCTTGACTAAAGCTTGGCCCTGATTTAAGCGAGGCAAGGCACTGTCATTAATGCAGCTGGCTATTGATGCTGATGACATGAGTAGTTTATTCAGTAGATGGTATTCAGAGGTTTGGTCTGCTGTCAGCATCCCATCTATCAGCTGAGCAGTGCATAAGTAATGCTCTGACACTAAATTTAGAGTCGTCGGGATTTTTTTAGACAACTTCATTTGTTTTGGTGGCTCACAGAAAACATGTGCTTTCTCTTCTGCCAAGAAAACAACCACTTCATTTGTGTTTACTTGCAGGTCTTTGGGAGGAGGAAAGGGCAGGACAGGATTGTATTATTAGGCAGAAATACACAGTCAACGTGAGAAAGATAGAAACCTGCTTAGTGGACCCTATAGACATTTGCCTGTCCTAAGGCCATAGAGTTATGGGGTGACACTTTTAGAAGGTCTGAATACATCTGTCTTTTGCTGACTTGACTTCAAGATGACAGAGAAGTTTCTAAAAACTGCAGAATGGAAATACTTGGAACCAGGCTGTGGAGCTGTAGCTTGCTAAGCAAGGGAGAAGGGGATCAGAGCATGAGAGCCTTTCCTGTGACTTGGGAGGGAGTTGAACTGGGTCCTCTGTCTTAGGATGAGGACACCCAAGTTACTCAGTGTCTGCTTTGCACCAGGGATGTTCTTCTTTCCCTGTCTCTTTCTTTCTTCCTTCAGGTGCTTTCCTTTTTTCRGTCAGAGATGAACAGGAGAACAGCATGAGGTCCCAGGCAAGCAAAACCCTTGCACAAATCTATGTGCAAGACAGTACCTGCACGTAAGCCTCCTGGGCCACCCCCGGAGCCGGTGGCTGTGCCAGCTGCTCAGCTGCCCCCTGACAGCTCGTCTTGCTCATCACGCTGGTCCTCCCTGCTGTTCGGTGGACTCGTGGTTGTGCTGCGCTGGTCACGCTCCCACCACCAGTCCCTCAGCAGATGTTCCCTTTCCAGTTTGTTAGCTGGGGTTGGGAAAGGTCACTGGAACAGCAAAGCAGGGAGGGAGAGAAGTGTTGTCATCTCTGACAGCTCTCCACTGCCCCTCATCTGTACAGGGTCTGGCCACTCAGGACAGTGGGGAGAGCTGCGTGTATGGGACCAGTGATACCTGTCCTTTTTCTGCCTTGAGATGAACGTGGGTTAGCTAAGGTCTAGGAGGCAAAACTGCTGTTGGTGCAGGCACTGGAAGTGCTGTGAGCAAGGAGGGTTTGTGGATTTCCTTGCACATGCCAAAGCAAACAACAGAATCATTGCTCATTCTGCCTCCTCAGCATTTTTCTGCACCTTTGTTAGATATTTTGTAGGCTCCCCAAGTGGCTCACCTTCTTCAGGTACGTAGCCTGATGGGGTGGCATCATGGTCTGGCTGCAAGTGCCTCCCATCTCGAGGGCTGCCCTCTTCAGTTTGGTTCCCTATGGAAATGAGGCTGTGCGATCACACTCTCAGAGTATGTGTCCCCCTACTTACAAACTCTTTGCCAACGGTCGTATCTGACAGAGGTGTATCTGTCTCAAAGATCAAAATTTCCTACAAGGTTTATGAAAGTAAGTGTCTGGGTGGAGGAGAGTGGTGCATCCAGAGAGAAGAGGCAGTAAGCTTGTGCTGTGCAGGCATCAGAGAGTCATTAAGGGAAAGAGACGCTGGAAACCCTGTTCATGGGAATTACTTTTGGAGGGGAATCATTCCCGTTTAGGCAAGAGAGGGAATTTCCTAATGACATGCTTATTTTCTTCTGCATGCATTTATAATATTGATTATAGTAGTTATTTTTGTTTTGGTGTTGCAAAGTGCAAAGATGAAAGCACACATTTTCAGTGCTGTTCAAAACCAAACACTAAAAGAAAAGCAAGCATGGGCTAAAGTAATACAGCCCTTGCACAGCTCCCTGCAAAGGCAAGTTTGGTTTAATGGAGCATTCAGGTTCTGTTTGGTGTCTCTTATCTAAACACAAGAACACTCTCCAAAGGAGCCCACGGATTAAGATGTGTGTATCACTGGGATCAGCTTGAATTCAAAAGCTTGTTGATAGCACCTTCTTGCCTCTGTTATCTGACCATTCACCAACCACCTAATTTTACTTTTTCTGTAAATATAAGGTGATTTACTGCATTGTGGGTTAGTATCTCTGACCTTTCAGGTCATCAAAGATCACTACCAGCCTCTTCGGATTATATAGATGAACCAGGGAGTGTACGAGGCTCCTGATGGCTGGTACTGCAGAGAAGTCATGCATTAAATAAGAGATTAATGTGGGTTCCCATAGTCTGGATCAACACACAAGAATGTAAAGCTGGCTTTCTCTCTGAGTGCTTTGCACATTATGAGCTGTCATTAGTTTCTCCATCTGCCTGAACTACMCTCATGGGACACGCAGCTCCCCAGCCCTCCTCCCTGCCATTCCCCAGCTCTCTGGCCCAGTGCTAGTTCTCAAGCTGTGCTGTGCAGGATCATGTCTACCATGAATTACAAGTGGTCAGGCCCGGCACCAGGGTATGAAGGTGAGGATAGAGGAGGAGAGTAGGGCGGGAGGCTGTGTTTCACTCCTGGCACCGGTGGCATATGTGCTGTGCCTCTGATGCCACATTTTCTCCCTTGCCTTGCTGGGGAGATGCGAAGCAGCGGGTGCTGCATCCGCAGGGTCTCTGGGAAGGCTGACATGGCTCCAGGGATGTCTGATCCAGCTGGGGCCCAGGACCCACAGGGAAAGTGAAAGAAATGGAGAAATGAACTCCAGCAGTGCTCTGTAGCAGCTCAAAAGCAGCAGATTTTTCTTTTCACACAGCTGCAGACACAATGTAAGCCTTTCCTTTTGCTAATAGTAAAATGAACAGAGAAACAAACAAACATTGGAGATTTTACTGTTTCCCAGTTCAACAAAATCCCGTTTTCCAGTGGAAGAATATGTATTTCCCAGAATTTTCAACCAGCTGTGCTGCTGCCTGCTATTTCCAATTTCCTTCCCATGATGTGGTGTGCACCAGTGGTGCACCCTGAAGATGTGCTTTCATCAACTCCTTAATGTAGGTGTATCTCACTGTAAATTACCCAGACTTTTTGTAATTYATCTTTTGGAAATGATCTGTACTCTTTTTACATGTGGCCCTCAGGTGCAAAACCCTCTTAAATCTTTGTCAAATAGGTAATAACGAAGAGAATACTTTTTTATGCAGCATGGACCTTCTGACTGCAGCACACAGTAATCTCTTACCCTCCAATGTTCTTGCAGTACATTGAGCTGTCAATCATCAAATGACCTGAAGAGAAAAGAGGAGACAAAGCAGCTG
This sequence comes from Phoebastria nigripes, assembly GCA_035582835.1. Classification (NCBI taxonomy): domain Eukaryota; kingdom Metazoa; phylum Chordata; class Aves; order Procellariiformes; family Diomedeidae; genus Phoebastria; species Phoebastria nigripes. The sequence goes on from JAYKAV010003245.1 coordinate 153,778, forward strand.
AAGAAAATTCTGGTACTTGAGTACTGGAAAATTCTGGTACTTTAGCCAACAGAGCTGTAATAATGTTTCATATCCTAATAAAGATTACTGCAAAATGTGCTTAATGGCAAACTAAATTAGCAGTATATGCTTAATTAGGATCTAGTAAAACTGATGTTTATTCAGAAGATACAACCCTGCATTGAAAAATTCACATGCAACAGAATCTCCCTTTCAAGCTGTCTATACAGGTGCACCCAGACACCTATACCCTTATCCATCGTACAGCCGTAGTGGCTTCTTAGCAGTTATGGCTACTGTGGTACTGACTAGATAACAGCCAGTGCATGTGTGCTGTGCACATCTGCACAGGGGTCTGGGCACCGAACCCATGCACCAGTGTTGCCTTTACCTGAAGATGTTACAGGTGGAAGAGGCACCAAAGGGGGTGGGCAGAAGGGTAACAGCAATGAGAATATTCATTGGTGCTGACTAGCTGGTGGTTCTGAGGACTGCAGCTGCCGAAATCAGCTGAGGGCTGCTACGTGTTGGTGGATATTGGGGCTTTGGCAAAAACACAAAGCAGCCAGAAGCTTACAATGAAATGATGAGAGTTGGCATGGATGTGCCTCTTTCTGACAGAGGACAGATTTTTAGAGGTATTGTAACTGGACTGCATTTCCAAGCACCAACCTAAAGACAGTCTTCATCTCTGAGCTGTCCAAGGAGGGCTTCTGTAGCACTGATTTTGACCAGTGARTGAGGCAAGTGTGGGGTGTTGAAACATCACTGAATAGGTTGTTGGTCTTGGCTCAAGTAGCAGTCAAGGTGTCCTACTGCTAGTATGAAGGGTCATCCCACATCTTTCATGTCCTATTGGGAACTACATTGAAGCAGCCGTGTTTCTGTGAAGATGAGCACTCCAGACCCCATCTTGTGATGGATGCAGCATTTCCTGAGCATCCGCAGGAGCCAAAGAACCTTTATGTCCCACACACAAGTCCTGTGTTGAAAGAAATTACCCTCTGTCATCTAAATCAGCCTGATGCCCTCTTGGCAGGCTCTAGAGAAAACTTTCAAGTCATATTGCAGATCTGGTCAGTAAAAAGGAAGATTGGTAGCTTCAGTCTCCAGGTCTGTCAGTAAGGTACACCAGTGACACTTCATTTTTCTCTTCTCAAAGTGTCATATAAAATGTTTCTCACTGGCGTACAATATTTAATACATAACTCACTTTTTGTACAGATGTCAGTAACCTTTTAGATTCCCAAAACTGAAATACATTTTGTTTTTCTGAAAATGTGTGCTGTTGTCAGTACCATATTTTTGTATTGGAGGATGCCTCTGAAGTCTTAGGGCTGTGGAAAATCTGATTTCTGTGTTAAATGAGAAATCACTGAAGCAAGTGAYGTGAAAGTGCACACATTATTACACGGGCATGGAAACAGGGAAGGAAAATCTTAGCTCACATTTTGATTCTTGTAGAGCAGTCTGCCTGTGGTTTCCTTCTCTTTTTTTGTGTACCTGACTCATCTGTAAGTACAAAGTTAATCACTGTCTTTATATGGACAAGCCTCAGATCAATCGCTCTGTTCCAGACCCATCTGCTTGTGTCCAAATGAAATCTCAGCCTGTCTGTCTGGCATTTCCTCTTGATGTGTCATCCCCAGCTCCAGTTCAAGAAAGCTAAAACTCAGCTGTTCATCCTTCATCACAACTCTTAGCTGTTAATCAACAATCTCTCCCTCTTTCGGGGCAGCTCTGCTGTTTGGTAGGTTGCCCATTTCTCATATTTTTCCAAACACTTTGGGGCTTCTGCTTGTCCTTTGCTCCTTCACATTTAGGAGATACTCCTTAGCATCCAGAAAAATGATCTCTAATCTTTTGTTGAATACCCCAATAAAACCCCCTTTTGCTGGGAGACCAAAAAAATCCCTCAAAAAAAAAAAATAGCAAGCACCTCATGAATACCTAAAATATCAAGACTTTTTACTTGTACTTGCTTTCCTAAGCTGAGGCTTAGATTATTCAGGTTTTTTTCTGAAATTTGCCTGTATTGCTATTTGAGCAAGAAGCTGGCACTTGTAAAAGCAGTGTGATTTGGAATGGAGAACAGTCCCATGATTTTCACTATAAATTCACCTACTGTTAGAATAACAATAGATTTAATTCTTCCCCCAAAGGACTCCCATGGCAAGAGCCTAATGGCAACAAAAGCAAAATCAGAGTGGACAGAACACCAGTCCCCCATCTGAAATCAGTCCTTCAGATCCCTGCATATGGCTGTGATTTGGCACCCTTCTCTGGCTGGGCAAGGGAGCTGTGCAGTTGTAGTAGATCTGTGTTTCGTGCCTCTGAATTTGTATGTTTTTTTCCTTGTATGGGGCTTTGTGGCTACAGCTACAATTTGCAAAGATCAGTGTTTTCTAATTAATTAATTTGCTTGTTGCTGTTACCATGGTTCTTTTATTTGGCAGGCAGGGAGCACTCTTAACAAGTGCACTGAAGTCAAGCTGGAACTAATTTCTGCTTTCTCTCTGTTTCTTTTCCTTGCCCTTCCAGTGGGGAGGTGTGGAAGGATCCAGCCAGGAGTATTTCTTCCAGTGTCATGGGAAGTCRCTGAAGCTGGAAAAGGGGCACATGCCTGTACACCTGCTCTCGTCCCCCATCCCACAGCCAGCATCTCCTGGGGCAAGGAGGAGGATGAATCTTCCCACACTGACCCAATCCTGATGACCTGTGGTGATGGAGAGGGAAGRCACAGCAGAGGTGGCAAGAAACATGTCTGTGAGGCATGGCGGAAAAGTGTGAGGCTGACCTGGAAAGCAGTGAGGTGCCCCAGTGAGTGCTGACCCAGGGTGGGAGGTAGACACAAGCCCCTGCCACCAGAGTGTGTCCGTGTGGCTTTCGGGTCTGGGGTGGTTCCCCGTGAGTCTATGGAAAGGTAATTAGACAACCTGGCTAAGAAACCTATTTCCTTGCCACTCATGATGTCAGAGCATTTAGCCTTTCCAAAGGTTATTTTMCTAAAGTGTATACTAAAATACTTTATTGCACACGAATCCTGATTTTTCCAATTACGGAACTAAATAAGATGTAATGCTGTCATACTAGCAGAGCTAAAATACCCCCTGGTAAGCATACTGCAACAGGTCTAAATCCTGCACCAGATGTTTGTGAATGGTGTATTCTGTGCCCAGGAGCTGTGACTTTCAGGAGAGACAGCTGTTGTTGTTTCTTGGGTTTCAGCCTAATTAGAGCTACCACAGAGCAAATATGGGTGGATCAGGTCTCCAGAGCTGGTCTGCTTGTACGTCTACGAGCTGTATGTGCGGTTTCAATGCCTGGTCACAGTGGGCCTGTGGTTGCTCTGACTCCCACCAGCAGACAGGAATCCGAGTTGATTTCAACAGGGCCACGTCAGATTCAAACTGTGCTGTGAAGATTGGGGCCTGGGTCCCCAGAAGCCCAACAGCAACTGGGAGGGCAAACCCAAGYCCTCTCCAAAGACCTGAATCAGGCAATGGGACAAATTCAGGACGATCAGAGAAACCTTCTTCTTGGCAAAGTCACTGCTGCAGGGGGTAGCTCTGCTCGGGGGGAGGCCCAGAGGTGCTGGAGATGTTTGTCCTCCTTGCATCCTGCAAAATGTTACCCAACCTCTTCTCTGCAGCCCAGGGTGGAGGTACGCTGTAAACCGTCTCCTCCCTCAGAACGTGTAAGAAGTGGGACCGCTCTGCCCAGGAGTGACTTAGAGGTTTGATTCAGTGGGGCTGAAGTCAGGGCAAGGACCACTCTTTGCATGCCTTGAGCTTCCTGCCTTCCTTAAGCACCGGCTGCCGACCACTGCTTTCATCGGTCCTCACCCATGCTGTGAACGAGTCATTGGGCTCACTGGATTGTCAGGCCCCAAAATGGCCATTCCCACCTTGTGCCCTCTGTAATCCTGTGCGGTGAACAATTCACACGCTTCCATCCTGACCAGCGTGTATCGTTCCCGTTAAGTATTATTTGCTCTCTTTCCTCATTGACCTTTTACCCCTTCTTCTAAATCAGCAATTACCATCCAATTTTTTCAATCAGTCTTCTAAATTCACTTCTGTGGTACCTTGCCATAGTATCCAAGCTCCCAAAAACCTCGGATCTGGGCAGAATCTGACCATACACTTCATCTCTTGGCTTTGTGTTGCTGCTTGCTGTCATCACCCTGAATTCACAGCTGGTTGATCAAGTTTCTGGCCAGGTGACAGGGTTCACATCCAAAGCGATTTGAACTAACTTTGACAGTAAGATTTTGTGGCATGGTATTAGATGCTTTGCAAAATCATTGTATATCATAGTTGCTCTCTTGCCATCATCCATACAATTTTTTTATATTCCCTTGTATCTACCCTCCTCAGTGTCCCATTCGCCTGGTGTCTTCCTTCCTGTCCTTCCTTCCATTTTTCTGATACCTGCCTTGTGGTTATTGTAAGTGCGGGATTCTCTCCCCCTYCCTTCTGCCTCCCTTGTTTGTTGTAAGACAGTGAAATAATGATTATGATACGCCTCGACATATTGACTTGGTTAATAAATATGTTAATAGAAATTATGAAATACACAGAACATGTTGCTAAGTCAGCTCCACATCTTGTAGCACAACCCTTAATTATGCAAATAATCACCCCACAAATAGTCCCATTGGGTTCAACAGCGGTACATGGACAAGGGAGGATTTCTTATTAAGCATTCAAAATTGGGCCCAATGCACAACATAATRAGCCTATATTATGGTAATAATGCCTACCAAGGTAAAAATAGGAGAGGTAGGTGGTAGAGGAAAGAAAAATGCTGAATATTTATCACATTAACAGTTTGAACCAGTTTGAGTCTTAAAATGAGGCCAGGGAGAGACAGCATTGTACATCCTTTTCCTTGGGGATCAGCTTCAGGTTTTCTTGGTCATTAATTCAAATAGCAGCAGTATCTCTGCTTCTATTATGGATAATGCCACATGAATGCTTACTGTACAGGCTCCTATTTTCAGTTTAGTTCCTACTATCAGATCTCTATTCCAATTCCACATATTTATTGCTATTAAAAAAAACAAATGTACAGCGTAGGAAACCGAAGCCTCCCATTAAGAAGCTAGCAGTATAGCCCTTTCTGTTGCAAATTTGATTTTACTGATAGCAATCTCCACCCTGCAGCAGCTTTCTTAGGCCAAATTATTTTGGAAGGTGGAGATGGACCAGTGAATGACAACTCTGAAAAGAGTTTTCACTTTAACATCTCATTGAAATGGGGATTGTGAAGTTATGTGATCCTCAGTTAATTTGCTGGGTTCACCAGTGTCACTGTGAAAGTAATGTGGTCTGTCATCTAGCCAAGGTAATTAGCTCTATGTGCATGGAACGAATACGAAACTTTGAAATCTAAGCTCTAAGCAGAGTGCAGGATCACTGTGAAAAGGAGCAGTGGGGATATATTATTTCACTGGACTATATTACTTCAAACAGCATTGAATAAGTTGACTGATGGTGAGAAATACAAAACTTATAATGGGGCAGCCTCATGGTATCCAGAGCTCAGATGGGGCAGAGCAAGTGTCTTGCCTTGTTTTCTTTCACATCTTCATGATCACTCAAATGCTTGGTTCTTCTTTCAGATGAAATTCTGGTATCCCTTTTAAAGTGAGTCTTCTCCAACCCTGTGGTTAAAGGACTACATTGCCTTGTGCTGCAAAACAGGGAAGGTCTGTTCCCTTCTGGTTTCTGCCCACCATTCCTGAAGGTCAGTTCTTCCCTTCCAGCAAGCCAAGTGACTGCACTGTGGCGGAAGATAACTCACAGCCCCAGGCAGAGCAAGTTTCCTTTTCCTATTGGACTTGCTTGGCTTCCTCTATAGAGTTTCCTCAAGATCCAGCAGGTGCAAGACCTGTTAAACTGAGGATGTACAACACAGTGCAGTGGTTTAAATCCAACGGCCACGATGCTTGAGAAGAGTCAATGTGAAAACATTACCAGGATTTTGTCTGAGCTGAAGAATGTGAAATTGAGAGGGAGGACCGTTAATAGGTATTAGGAGCATTACAATAATAATTAGAATTCTTAGAAGCCCCATGCAAAAGAAATTAATTCACACTATACCAAAGATTGCTTTTTAATCAAACTGGTTTTGAATCACAATGGTAAAAAAATGTATCATAAAGCAAAAGGTGTGAATCTGATCATTGTATAAGTACCACAAATAACTTTCAGTTATTGGAAGCTGCCAAGTTTCCCTAAGATTCAGGTATTCACAGCTTATTTCAGGGAAATAAGGGTTTCTATTTATTTTTTTATCCCTTGCTCTGTAAGCCAGGTTTTCTTCTCATTTGTGCAGGTGCAAGTCAACTGCAGTCAGAAAGACTGCGTATCATCCAGACATATGTAATAAAATAGTTGTATTAAATACACTTGTTATTAAGTGAAAGCTTCTGCCATGCCCAGTCTGTTTGTATTAGTTTACACTCCTCTCTATGGTGAAATAATTTATTGACCGCACATAGATAGATTGTAAATATCCAATATATTCTGCACTAATTTATATTTTCAGTGATCTCATTTGTTTCCAAAAGCACTTTAGGGAAAACAAGCATGCAATTTGAACTACAGTTTAATTGTGACTGAGTGACTTAAAGTGATCAAATTTTAAATCACCAAATATTCGTGCAAGGGAGGCAGCCAATCATCCCTAAATTGGTCCTTCCCTGAGATCATGCATGTCAAGATTAATCTTAGAGCAAATATTTATTTGTCCCTCATCATTTTAAACCACATGTGCTTTCTCTGAAAGAGAAGAGGCCGATAATGTTGTGCCCCACAGCAAGGTATGAAGTTTGGCTCCCTGGAAGCGTCTGGGGAACCGGAGACTTGGAAACTTGAAGGTGAGTTGCTGGTTTCGATTTTTTTTCAATGTCTTGGTAATTTGAGACATCACTTTATCTCCCTTGCTTTTTTAATTTCCTCTGGTCTCCCTCTCTTTCTCTTACATGAAAGCGAAGRAACAGGGTCACAAAGGGCCACAGCTCAGGTTTTCCATGAGGCGGGTTGGATTAACAGGAGAAATGAAAGAGCTCTGTGCCTTGTTCATCCTCTTCGTAAACAGCTGAAAATTAAATCACACATATTCTTGGTTTTCAATAGCCAAACCTGAAATGATAGCTTTCCATCATGCCTAGTTTGTTTACCCGTGCACAGGCCACAATGTGTGGAGGTCATGTTGCAAACAGACTTTTCCTTGAAACAGATGCATATCACACATTCGCTACTTCTTTACAATGGAGAGATGGAAAATCAGCGTTTGAATTGAAGAATGTCTTGTATTTCTCATAACCCTACCCCGCAGAGAGATTCTTCTCTGTATTTCAACAGGCTGCAGGTCTGATTATTATTACTGGAGGCTGCCAAGACAGTTAAGTGTTTGTGGATGTGTGCCTGCTTGTCAGAATGAAAGAAGAGGACTGTGTTCAGCTTCCATTTTTTTTAGCCCTGTGCTATGGCTCACAGTGACAGGGATGTGACTGCGATATTTGGAAGAATAAAGTCAGAGGTTGTTAGCAACAGGTCACTGGGGATGGGAGACTGTGCTGCCGAGAGGTCTTATGAACAAATTCAAGAAAATGTTAAGGTTTGATGAGAGATGCAAATATTTAATAAAGATCCACGTACAACCAGCGGCATGAACTGAGCACATAAAGAAAAAACCTATGTTATAGTTAAGATCCTAAATTCAGTGTTTACCTACCAGACCCCAGCATTCAAAATGTTTATTTGTCATTTGTATGCAAATACGTGAGTCCAGGGTCTCTTAAGTGCTGTGAATAAAACAGGCTAAGTATAATTTCTGCTTAAGTTTTTTTGTTGTTGCCCCATGAAATAGCCTCTAATAGCCAGTGGGCTAATTTGTGCTATCTCCTGTAATGGACAATGAAGTGTATTTATGGGTAGAAAAGCAATCATAGTCTGACTTCCCTTCCCTGAGGTCAGCACGGCTTCATGGTCTGCAACGTTCATTATTCCTTCCTTGCAGGAGTGAAGAACAAAGTGCTGTACAATGGCTCCTTGCTGCTCATGTCGTGGTGTGCAACGTAGCATACAACGGTTATGCTGTGAGGTAATATTTTTGCCCTATTTGCACAAATTAAGATAAATCCCAACTACTAACGAAAGGCAAGTCAATTCTGTATTTTTTGATATTTAGATACATCTCCATGAATATAGACATCAGTGTAGGTATTGCAAACTGAGTTAAGATACAAGATATGATAAGCATGGTAACTCACAATCATCTTTTTTCAGTTRTGTTTCAAAGATTTCTGTCACTGTGAACCTGAAAGGAAGCAGCCATCGTTTCAAAGGCTTTGGATAAAGGTCTGGTCATGATGTCAGAAATGCGTGTTTTTTTCAGGGAACCAACACAATTCAAAGGACAGGCATTAAAACACAACGTTTTTAACTATGTGGGACCTGCTTCCCCACTCCCATATGTTTCGTATATCAATATTAGCTCCTCTACAGTCAATAGAACTCACTGATGTAAAACTGCTCTGTGCATGTTCTTAATGATTCATAGTTTTGAAGCCCAGCCAGTTCTATAATTCAACCCTCGCAAAGGCAACAACCTCCTGCCAATCTGCCCTTTCTTCTCTCATCCTGTTATTTGTTAGGAGTCTGTAGCCCATTAGCTGGCTTACTATGGTATTAATATGTGGTATAATTATTCATAGCCAGATCTGCTGATAAGAAATTGAATGCTCTGGTAAACAACTGACTGCTTTTTTTCCATGACATCAACAACAAAGTCAAATGGGGTACTGGAAAAAGGATAATTCCCAGGATCATTTTAAAAGATTACATAGTTATGTAGGGAGGGGAAAAGCTGCTTTCAAAGCACTGATCAGGAATGTTCTGTGTCATTTCCAGCAGACACACACCAGCATGTCTTCTGCTCACACCAGGGACATATAAACTCATATGGCTGATCACTACATGCCAGGTCTGCCCATCTTTAAGAAACAGATGGGACTTCATGGTGTAGTTCTTCAAAATGATTTTTTTCCAACCCTCCCCCCAGATGGCAAATTTATCTCTGGAAGAATTAGGGTCATACTTCTTTGTGCCTATCTCCTTAAGCTAAAAGATTACATCAGTGGTAGCTCCGTTAGCACRGATCAGCTTTTCTGTGTGGTCATTGATATTTGGGGTTGCAAAATGCAACTGCAAAGTTAATACACTGGTACTATCCAAACCTTAGTCTCACTCACGCTTGGGTTATTCAAGGCACACATAGTAGCAGTGACAGAAACACATGCATGCACTTGACCCACAGTGACTGCTATTCCCTTGTCCCCTGCTGCTGCAGGTCCACATCTGCCCAGGTCAGCAGCTGGATCTCTGAAACGGTGGCTACGCCTGCAGGTGTGGTCACAGGGCTGGCCACCAAGGGAACCTGCCTAAGCCCACCGTCTTTTCCTCCACAATACCAGTGCCTCAGGGCACAGGGGACCACAAGTGACTATTGGATTAGTTTCTGGTACTTCACTTCCACGCTACTTTTGCAAGTGCTTGCTGCTGCTCACCATCTAGGAGAGTGGGTTTGGGGGAAGCTCTTTGCATATTGCAGGACTGGCTGAGCAGGCATCTGTTCGCACTCGGGGCTGCTTCTCAGTGCTGTTTGCTCATGTGCCAGTCACGTTGGCATGGGTGCAGTCCCCAGAGTCAGAATATGTGTGTTTTACATTATATGTGTGTTTTACATTATTGTGATTCCTCTGGCTTCGTTAGGGTTGCTTTGCATTGACACCTGTGTGACACCAAAACCTTCCCCTCCTCCCCTGCCCTTCCCAGTGGCTGGCTGACTAATAACAGGTTTTGAGGTTGAGAGTACCTGTGATTAGACAATTGAAAACTCTGACTAATGCTGCAAACACTTGGGCAATACTTCTTGAAAAGGTAAGTGCCATTTTTAAGGCTTAAAATCATTTCCAATCCTTGTTCCTGGATAGCACAATTGCTCCTTTTTGTTTCTTTGAAGTACACTCAATAACTTAGTGCAAGGATACTTACAATGAAAGGCCTCTCAAAGACTTTCAGTGATTCATTCCCATTTTATATTTCAGGTTAATAACATTGATTTTCAACAATGGTTCAGAGAGGTTAAGTTCAGACACGACCCTTACACCGTCTCCCACTTTTTCCAATTCTTCCTGGTCTTGCAGGGTTACAGCCGTCTTGAGGTTAGTAGCTTCAGTGCTGGGTGAAGATTATTTTCTAAGAAGTCATCTCTTTCTCAGACAGAAACTCTGCCATTCTTCTAGTATCTTGTCCAACCGGTCAGTTACCCTTGCTCCTCAAAATATGGGCTTTATTTCTGGTCTGAATTTGTCTCATTCATCTTTGAATCCTTGGTGCTTTTTTATGTCTTTCTTGGACTAAAGAACTTGTCACTGTCCTTGGCCTTGCTCTCTGAAAGTAATAATGCCAGGTGAACAAATTACTCAGAAACCATTCTTTTGATGAGCTTCTGAATAACGACCTGACTAGAAGTCATTTTTGATGTGTCTGGCATCATTTTTGATGCCTTTTCCAGCATCAGGTTTTTTAGCACCTAAATTGCAACTAGTTCTGTAGCTGGTGTTCATCACATCTGTGTTACCTGCACAGGTAACACAATCTCCCTTACAGTAGGCCACATATTTCTTTTTTTTAATGTATCCTAGGATCCTTTTTTAAATCCATACAACATTCTGCTGAAGCTTCTTTTGTGCTGGGTGGGAAACCTGTACAGCTTACATACTTTTCAGGATGCGACTGTCCTGATCTAAAGGTCTGTGGTTTCTCTGTCTTAGAGCAAAAAATATTTCTGTTCATCTGTCTGGGAGAGAGCTTGCRTCTGTGGGTGCCAGCGCACAGCGTGTTTGAATGGGTTGGCTTACGAGCAGCTCCCCTCCTTGTGAGTACCTTTTGCCATGACTTCCCAAAAAGATTGGAGCTGTATTTGTCTAGTGCTGAACTGGAACTTCAGCACGAACATTGGCAGTTCTTAATACAATTTCAATTGTACTGAACATACTCTGAAAACTCCTCTCCCCCAGTCTCGACAGTCCTAGATCTTTCCCTGGTATCTTCAGCAGAAACTCCAAGTTTTAATGTGTAGAAAATAAAAAAGACAAATTAAAGACACTAAGGAAAAATCTAGAATCTATTTTTTATGCATTGTAACTTGTTCCATATAAATTTCTATTGGTTTCTACTTTTCTTTCTTGATTTTAGTATCAGCAATTACATCCTTTATCAGAGAACCAGGGAGAACGTTTAACAAAGGATTGTTTTCACATYGTTGCCCTAGACTCCCTCCATACACAGAGACAGGGATTGGATGGTGTCTTTGGGCTAGCGTCCTTTTGCCCAGGACATATCACTTCACACAGAAGTGACTTGGAAACTCATTCTCCTTTACTGACAGTCTGTACAGCATCACCTTCACCCTGGCTATAGCATCTCCTCAGGTGGGCATCTATGCACGTCACTGGATCCAGTATATTTTTCTTTAAGGAATACGTATGTAGGCATTCAACTTAAAACTTCGAATTAATAATTATTATGTTTCATTCATGTATCTCTCATTGTCTTGAAATTTAAGGTTTTCTCCCAAATGCATACCCTTCCTTCTCTCCCTCCTCTATCACATTTAAAAAAAAAAAAATTGTTCTTAATCTGTCCTGTTTAACCTGCTCCTTAATTCTTTTCAACTCTAAAACACAGGCAGTGAGAAGTAGGATCATATTCTCCATGGGAGTCTTTCAGCTGACTTCAGTGGAAGCGGGATTAGGACCTGTTTAGTCTGACCTCCATCCTGCTGTGAGCTCTTGGCAGTTAAACCTTTTTGCCCACACAAAACCCCTCCGGCACCGCTGGGGCTCGACTCACTGGGGACAAAGGCCATCATTTAAAAACAAGGATGGAGCTTACATATTTCATTTACTCCTCTGGGATTCCACTGTTTTCTTCAGGAAAATAGAGACCGTTGCAGGTGTTATTTTGCTCCCAGTTGTTTCAAGAGTGATCAACGCTGAAGTGCTATATGCACTTGCACAAAGACAGACATGATCTTTTCTACTGGCTTTTCTGTGGTATTGATTTAACAAAAGACGTCTGTCAAGTGGGAGGGTGTGTGGGTGGGCCAACACAAGATGACTTTCCTGGGCATGTATATCCCAGCATTTCTGAGAAGTGTTTCAGCAGCTCGCTTCTGACTGTGGAAAGCAAGGCAGAACAAAAGGGCTGGTGGCATGCCCGGTGCAAGGCTAGTAAGACTAAGAATAACAAACAATACATGAGTTGCATGGATTTAGTTTGCAATGTTGTGGCAATTTGGGTGTGAAGCTTAACGGCTCTTACCATAACATCAGATTATTTTTTGCTGGAAGGACGCCTATGTTCTGGAAAAGCCATTACGAAGTTATTGTCTTCTTTTAATTTAATTTAAAATCATCCACCTTTTTATAACATCAGCCTCTACATCTTACTATTGAGAGATACTAATTTTGGAAAAAAAAGGCCCAGTAATTAACTTACATATGTGTGTTTATCTGCAGAGCCAGAACAGCAGCAAGAGATTTTAGAGGACTGTTCCTTTGCTCTCTGATACCTCCCTGTCCCCTCTTTGTTTTCCTTCCAGTTGCCAGACCTGCCATCTCTTCTGTTCCCAAAAGGAAGCAGCAGAGGTGGTAAAGCGTGCTCTGCTCAGCTCATGCACTATGCTCTGCACATGCATTTGTAGATATGGAGGAGAATGAAATACTGGAAACAACACGTAGCCTTTTCCTTAAACTAAAGCAAAGCTTGCAAAGAGATTTATTAGTTGTAAGCAGCACTCGAAATCATGTAGCGCCATAAAAGACACCACTTGACAAATTCATAGGGAAAACTACAAGACAAATTTTCAAATTCAGACTCTTAAGTAAAAAAAAAAAAAAAAGAAAAAAAATGGTAGGAGTGCAGTACTTACACTTGTACCACAAATGTCTCTACTGAGGGGGCAAAGTCAGACTGCAGCTTTCCTCCCAAGGGAAGGTACGTGGCTGTGCTTGGACCCACCGCACCCAGGGCAGAGCTGCAGAAACCAAGCGGGAGGTTTGCCTGGCAGGAATGGGTCTCTGTGCTGAGACCTGAGTCGCAGGGGAGTTGCTGCAGGTGTCCGTCCCTGCAGGCTACAGGTTGGCAGAGCCGGCTGGTGGTCCGCGGCTGTTTGTCAAAGGACTGAAAAGAAGGGGATGCTGGAAAATACACAAGTCTCTGACCCTCAGGTACCAGCACACCTGGACTTGGTACCAGAAGGTCTCATGCTTCACTTTTTTTAATTCTCTCACACTTCCCTTAGGATGCTAGGAAAATAAAGCATGTCCACAGCCCACTACCAGGGGCTAGATGAAAGGCCAAAACTTATTCTGAGACATCTTATTTGTATGCTCCAGCCCTATCTGTCTATTGTATTATTTATTCCTCTGGCTTTGCCCCTTTAATCTCAGTTTTCAGAAGCTCAATTTTCTCTAGCTATCACTCTGTGTTGTGATGTATCATGAGTCATGCCCCATATACTGAGCAGTAATAGTGCATGCAAAGAGAATTGTACCAGCCAGCATATCTGAAGAAAACATCATTTTTGGAAAGTTGAATCTGTCCTGTTGCAGCAGAGCTAGTTTCAGGTTCCTAATCTTAATGAAATTGCTACCTGAATCTTTTTTTTTTTTTGAGATTTATTCTCAATTTTTTGAGATTTATTTTGAATACATGTGATTACAACAGCCTTGGTATCTTAAAAGACAGCAGAACAATCCTTCTCTGAAGCCAGCAGGACTGTAATTAGTATAATGTCCACTAAATGACAGCCCAGTGTGTGAGCTTTAATCACAGCTGCTTCTGGGTGTTATTGGTCTTTCAGGACTTAGACTGAGCCAAGTCATRCAGAAATGGTGTTAATCTTGCATTGCAAATATGACTGAGAGCTTATTATGAACTTCTCCAATTTCCTCAAGACTGATGCTTTAGATCAACCTGGCTCTGTGTGCTCCAGCTAGCAGCTGAACAGGGTATTTATGCAAAAAAATTATTGCACCAAATATTGAACTTTGATTACAAGGCATCAAAGATTTATTAAAATTGACCTTTTATTCAGCAGGAATCAAAAAGTCATAACTGGATGCTTCACATATGTGGCACAGGGATCAGTTGTCATCTCCAGGAGGTGAATGCTTTTTTATTTCGCCAGTTACCACAATGCGAACAGTACTCTTTCAAAGCTTTTTTTTTTTTTTTTTGTGTGTGAAGGTGAAAGGGAGAATTATGACTGAGAGGCTGCTAATTTATCTGGAAGCCACCACTCCAGGACAAAAGTCTGCTCCAAGGGGTAACTTCTAAGAGGCCCTGACCTTTGGCAGTTGGATGTCAGGATTCACTAGGAAATGGACATTCTGGGCACAGAGAAGCTGAAAACTTAGTCCTGGTTGCCTCTGCCCCAATTTAAAGACTGTGAGTTGTTCAGTAACAGCAAGGAGAGAAATTTTGACTTCTGAACATACGACTGTCTCTGAAATGCAATTTCAGTCCCATTTCCTCCGTTCTTCTAGAGAGTAACAGTTTGTAGCCAGCTGATAATATCAGTGAATTTAATTAATTTTTCCTCCTGGAAACCTTTCCCTTCCTCATGTTTCCTCTGAGATGAAAGCTTTTTTTGACAGCTGCTCTGGTGGCAAACTGGGATTCTGCCTACTCTCTGGTGTGATTTCACTATGTTGCACCAGACCTCTGCTGAAAATCCAAATRGGCTCAACAGGGAAGCATGGCAGATCCTGCCAATGGATACCACTACACCCTGTAGCCCTACTGCATCTTTACAAGTTCCAAGTATATAAGAAGCAGCACTCATTGCCATGTCTGTTGAGTGAGTTAAAATTTTTCTAATGCCACTTTCTTATAGAAATTGCAATTTGTAGAAACTGAAGCATTTGATTTGAGATTTTATTTATCTTGATGGAATTCCAACTCTGAATATGCCATGGAGAATTTTTTTGCATGGGTATGGGATAACAAATTTCTTCAGTAGAGAATGGATTGAGCTTAACAAAGACGTAGAAGTAACCCATGTGGAAACTGATTGTCATTAAAAGATTGTATGTTGGTCAAATCATAGCTCCCAGAGACTTTTATGAATGCAGGCTTTTTACTGCAGAACATGGTAAAAAGCGTTTCATCCCCAGTTGTTCTGACCGCAGGGCTTTTCAAAGGAAAGGCCTCATGAATCCTTTAGGTATTTTTAGGTTGTGGTTAGGTTTTATTGTGTTGTGTTGGCTCTTCAAAACAGGCTATTTCATCAGCTTTTGGCACATCCTTCAGAAAGGACATAAAAGCAGGAGGTGTTTTGGTGATATTGTCTGCCCCTGTAAAACAATGCCACGAGTCTGCACCGGATCTGGGAGAGGTGAGTGGTCGGCAGGAGCTTCCCGGGGAGCCCTTCATGCAGAGGAAGGCTCGTGTGAGGAGGAGGATGGTGGAACTGGTGACAGCTGTGCCAAAAGCACAGGATGCATAAAACCAGCAAAAGATATAATGAGAGCTCGTGCAACTCAGTGGCTGCAGCGTTCCAGGATGTATATCTGCAGTGTCCCCGCAGTCTAACTGGGAGAGAAAACTTTGTCACAGAGATGCATAATGCAATCACTGTCTGAAGCATCCTTCTTCCAGAGCCTCAAAGGTGGGTGATGTTTGGCTCCCACTGCTTTGTCTGTGTTGTACCGACATGGCTAACATAATTAGGAGGAAAGGCAGAGTCAGAGGTTTCCAGCTGAATAATTTGAAACAATAAATAAACTGGGATTATCACTATAAACCTTTTTCTCCATTCAGTTACTGCTTTTTCTTTTTACCTTATAACTCATTTTATACCTTTCATCTTTGTCAGCTAAGATTCCTCACTCAATTTTTCTTAATACCAGTCCAAATCTGTTGCTTATCACCTGCTACTTACTTTTGAATAAAGAGTCTGTCCCCATCTAACTTATTTCAATTAATTGCCATGCTTAAATGATCTTTTCCAATCCTCGCTAACCCCAAGGCAACTCTTATCTGCCATCTTGATAGATGATTAATGACTTTCCATTCCTGGAACCAATGTGAAAGACAAGAGAAATAAGACAACCCAGAAAAGACTCTCCTTCTAACCTTTCTTTCACCTCAATCCTTTCAGGAAGGAAGACGAGAAGGGTAATAAGTGTTTCACTCTTCTTCAAGGAACATCAGCTCTGTTGGTCCCCAGTGTTAATTACCCGAAAAATATCCAAATGAGTGAACACAATTTGAAAAGAAAAAGTCCTTTTCTCTTGTCAAGTTGGGCTGGTAGCAAAAATAGATTTCTTCTGTGCCTGCTGACACTGTTAACACCCTCTCCCTTTGAGTAAGATCTTATGTTGCTCCCCGCAATCCAGCCAAGCCTAAGAACAAGAGCAACACATTTTGTGGGTGTGATTTTAGACCTATCCACATGTGCCCTTGGAGCTAATCTAATTCAGTCTACAGTGATTTACAGAACACCAGTTGCTGCCAGACGTCTGTGTCGTGGTAACGCTTTGGGCTCCAGTGGTACAAGATTCTCAAAGCACTTTACTGTCTTAACTTACTTACCTTGTCCCATGTTTAATGGATTTTTATGACCCTTGTCCACTTGTTCTCAGCCCTCAGTAGCATGGATGAACATGGATCCAAGCATCACACGGCATACAGTTGTTATTATGCCATTGCACTTGGGCCACAGGGGTTTAAATCGATCCACAAAGTCTTCCCGCTTCCCTTCATCTTCCCTAGGGCAAAACCAGGTTCCCAAACACATCCTGCCTATTTGAGTGATGATCTGTCATGTCGGGCCTTATTGCAGGTGCTTGACTGCAATTTGACATGCAGCTGTGATTTTTACATACTCCAGGTCTCCCTGTGCCATTCCCACTGCGGTGGGAGCTGCCTCCATTCCTCAGCACCACTTGAATTTGATCGGGTGAACATCAGCTGGGCCTTCCTTCCTACAATAATCTCAAACCCCTGGTTAACTAGCTTATTTTTCAGCGTGCAGATGAGTAGGGAGTCACCATTTCTCTGCAGCTCTGTGCAAAGCGGATGATCCCATTTTGGGAAGAAGGGACTTGTGGTGATGTACAAGCTTGGAGATAGATTCTCAGGAAGCAGGAATGGCATATTTACTTTATTTAAGAGTAATTTATGGCCCCGTTTTCAATTCTTGCTGGGACTCCCACTGTTTAAAAGCAGTCTCAAGGATGGCTTTGATATCACCTAGAGTGTTTTCGTTTTACTCAAAACAGTTCATTTTATATTAGGCTGTATCTGGTGTGTCTAGGAGGTATCATGTAAGCTGGTTAGCAGGTGTTGCTAATAAAGCAATGAACCCTGAAAGCAATGTCTGTCTCATCCTACTCAGGCTCTCAGATGATAATTGCATCACCCGCTCTATACCTCATTAGCACTGACAGCTCTTCCTTCCCTTGCTCCCAAGACGGTGGGGGGAAGGCACTTATCCCATCTGTGTTTGGAGTTCCACTAAGCAGGTGCTGAATCTTCATCTTCTGTGGAGAGACTCAGAGGCTACAACATTATATTAGATGCTGCTCCATCTACTTGTCAGGTCTTTCCCTGACTGGTCTGAGACCAAAGACACAGTGATGCTGCTTAAAAGAGGGTGAAATCTTACTTACAAGAAGACATCTTTGAAAGCTGGCTATGAAAGTGGTATTACTCTGAAGGGCCAAGGGGTATCCCCCTGGTTTTTAAGTTAAGGCATGCGAAGAGCACTACCTGGAGATGCCTGCCTGCAAAAATGACGCTTTGGGGCTGCGGATGACCTGGCTTAGTCGGGAGATGGAACCACCCTACAGGAATGAGAGCAAAAATGACCATTCCTATTACCTCCACTACCCACAGCTGCACTAATTTGGCAGGCAGAGGAGTTCACTCACAGAGATGGCACTGCAGGCGAGAGGCTTCTTTGATGCCTCTGGCCTGCTGCAGATTGTTTCATTAATTGCTAGCATTAAATGTGACTAGTGTACTAAAACTACGAGGGGGGGTTAATTGGGGCACTGAAGCAGGAAGACTTCTTAAAGAGCTCTTAAAACTCAAGAAATTATGGAGCTTCCTTCTCAATTAGCAGTTTTTGTGTGACTGAAGTCTAAGGGGTGAGTAAGTACAGTGCTGTCAGATGAAGGACCGTCTGTCTGCTCCAGCATCTGATCTCTCAGCTGATGCATTATGTTGATTGGGTTTGTGTGTTTGGGGGTGGGAAGGGGGCATTATACAGCGAAGCAGACTGTATTTTTGCAACCCTTACTAATGTCACACAAGTCAGCATAAAGGCCACTGGAATTTTGGAGAAACCAAGCTAGAGCATCGTGACCTCTGAAAACAATATGGTCAACACTGGGCAGACACTGCCTGAACACAGACTGGGAAGTGGTGCTTTCTGCACAGCTAGCATTCACCCTGTGCACCAGTGGTGCTGCAGAGGAGCTGAGACCTAGCCTACAACCAGGGCTTCATTATGTCTGCATGGAGCATGCTGTAGATGCAGATATGCCCAGCATGCCAACTTTTTTTTGCACAAAATGCGTATAAGTGCGCAGGATACAAAGATTGTCCCAGTTAACATTGTGTGCAGGCTTGCATGTCCCATTGCGCTCCTGGTATTCAGATGGAAGGCCAGCATGGCTTATTTGTGGTGCCTCTGAGATCTTTAAAAAGCAGAGACTTGCAAGCAATGTGGAGGATAACAATGGTCTTGGTGCTGCAGTCTTCAAGAAGAAACCTGTCTCTTCCAGTCTGGGCATGTGGGAGATTTTGCCCTTCCAAGGAAGGCTGTAGGAAATGTCTTTTACTGCCCAATGAAGATTTATGTATAGGAATTAAACTGATTTTCTGTTCCTTCCATAAAGCACCTGTGAGTTTATTTCAGGATGTCAGTAAAGCAGATTTGCCTGCCATTTGTACTCATAATTCGTATTGCAGTAGCCTCCAGAGGCCACAGGACTGTACACATCTCTACAGAAAAACTACAGCAGACTGTTTAAAAGCTGCATGTGTAAGATGATGGATAGGAGTAAGGTAGTAATTTTGTCTTGGGCTATTTTTGTGTATTTACCATTTTATTTACACGGTAAAATGCTGCAAACTATATAAATACTGAAAAAACATACCTACTCCAGTGTGCTTTTCTAGACTGTCCCACCACAGTATTCTTTCATTTTGGCTTTAATACCATTAGCTGAAGTACCTTGTTCATGGTTAAACAAGAAACTGAACCCATGGGATCTAGGTACTATTTTTATGGTGTAACCTTCTCTTTATAATAGCCTGGGCTTACTTCTTCCTTGCGCAGCTGATACCTCATTCGTGGCAGGACTGAGCTTCAAATGGCTTAGTCAATTCAGCCAATACTCAGTAACGTGGATAGCTGCGCTTAGGTAATACATACCACATGTACTGTCAGCTTAGTCTCCCCCATGCCTACTAATGTAGGATGATGTACTTTAGGCCTGCCTGCAAGCATGAAAGAGTGGCAAGCGAGTCTGCCGTGGGCGATTAGAAGCCTGATCATACTCAGTCCCACTAGTCAAATAATTCACCTTCCCAGTACCCATTTGGCGTCTAGGGACTTCTGGTTAAGGGGTCTACTATGGATCAAAAAAACCAAACAAACCAAACATGACCCTACACTTCCTTGCAGCAGGAATGAATTGCAAACCAGATTGCTGTGCTGGCCATCTTCAGACCTGATTGTGGTACAGGTACGTCAGTGGGGCTGGATGCTGCCCAGCTGGAGATCAGGCGGTTTACATTCAATTCACTGCAGGCACTGCCCAAAACACAAAAGCACTCATGAAGACCATTGCCCTCCCTCCCTTCCTTCTGCTTGGGCGTTGGTGTTCACAGCATGAACAAGAGTGTCTTCAGGGACCTGCTATTTACCAGGGGGCACTATCAACATACAAAAGCCTGGCCCCACCATCCTGCAGAGGGGAATTTCTCACTGTACCTTGGATAATATTCACAGGAAGCATCGCCTTTGTCAGGAGAAGAAAAGCCATGGAGGGGAGACCTTTGCAAGACTGAGCACAAAGACACAAGGCAGCAGCTGATTAGGATGTGGAGTGAGTGAAAGAGAGTAGGAGAGATTTGCATTCACTTTGCATTTCTTGAGCCAAAATGTGGAGACACAGAGTAATAAATAATGTGAGTGGGCTGAAAACAGAAGTTTTTTTCCCATGTTTAGTATGACTCATGTAACACTTGGGCCTTAGAGACCCAGACTTCTTCCAAAGGGTTAAAATAAGGTTAGCGTCTGTTTTTCCCCTTCCATCCTTGATCACATGGGAGTGGACCCTCTCCATCCCCAGTGCTGGTGGAGATGTGTCTCACAGCAGCCCCATATCCCTCTGAATGAGAGTTTCCAACCAGTTCGTAGAAGATGCCCATCTGGGAAGGCTGCTGAGCCAAGGCCAATKACAGCCTTAGGGCAACTTGTTTGATTTAGTACAGACAGCAAGTATTTAACAGAGCAGATGCACTGGATAGGCCTGAAAGGTTTTTCCTGGCAGGACAGAGAGTGAGACTCAGTGGGTGTAAAATGAGGATGGCTGGTGTGTTGGTGAGCAAGGTGCTGCAGCCTGCCCAGTCGGACAAGGACCACGAGCAGCGGAGGGGAGCGACCCCTTGCAGGAAGGCACAAAGAACAACCATTTTCTGCAGTGTAGTTTGCAACACCGCAGGGGTGTGCAGGAAGGCCAGACTCCAAGGTTTTGGGCACTGCTGCCTCACTGGCTGCTTTGTTTGGCTTCTGTTTGCTTGGGAGAATTTTGGTTATTTTCTCCTGCCAGACACAAGGCCAAGCAGTGGCYGGCCAGCAACAAAACTGGCATGATCCCTGGAGGGAAGAGCAGCTGGAAAGAGGCTCTGCTGGCATGGGCTGGGCATGCTGGGAAGAGCCCAGAGGTCTGCTCTGTGATTGCGCCGGTGCACCTGCAGCGCTGCTCTCGAGCAAGAGCGTGGGGTGGGAGCTGCTGCCACGGCCACCCGGACCGGCCCTGCCAGGGAGAGGGGGCTACATGGAAAAGATAAGACACGTTGAAGGGTTTGCTTCAGTACCACTACTGGACTGTTTCTTTTAAAAGTCTGATTTTTACCCACAGCTGCCTCTCATTTTTTCCTGTTCGTGATGCAAAGCTGAAACAACTCTCACAGTCTTTCATTTTTGTGTTGTCAGCCTCTGACCCCATCAGCTGGCAAACCATTGGTAGCATGGTAATTACTCACATGTTGATTTACTTCATGCTAATGAAGGTAAATTTATGTGCCCTTCTCATGTTGTGTATCTAGGACTGACTAGCACTTTTTAAAAAAAATTTATTTTAAGCCCATAGGAATGCTCCCTGGCTTCCTCTCCTTCAGGCTTCCAAGGAGAAGTTATTCTTTATTTTCAATATCTCATTATTGTGAGGCAGCCAGGTCAAAGACGTATGATTTACGTGTTGTTCTGACAATGTTTTCAGGCTGCCAATTTGTATGCAGCAGGCAATCCTAACTTTGCCTGATGAATGACATGCATTTCAGAGCAGCGAGTATCTTGACTGATATCAATGTATTGCATATTTGCAGCTCAATTGCCTGTAACTCTGGGTTTATATGTTATATGCTTTGTCTAACACAGATAAAACTTGTCAAGGCTAGACTTCTCTGCCCATATAGCCGTCTCAGTACTTGTCAGGCACCAATTACCATCCTAACTAGATACTGAGCACATTAAGATAAGGGAAAAAATCGGTCAGGACAGATTTTTAAGGGCATGTGCTCTTGCCGTTGGGTTGATGTTAATGAATGTAAGATATACGTATATATCTATATATGTTTATGTGTTGCTGGTATGTACATAAATAAAATGAAATTAATTTAAGCTTATTTGATTGAACAAATGACATTAATTTAGGTAGGTGTTGTATAGAGTTCCCTGAGCCACTCAGGAAATGGACATACATGCTGACCCAAAGCAGCCCTACTATAATTTTTCTGGGCCACATTTGTGGAGACCCTGCCAAGTGTTAATTCCCCAAGCACATAACAATTTTCTATATAAAGAATGGTTTTAAAAATAACTCTCATGTACCTCTTAGATTCAGATGTTCTTTTTAGCCATGGAAAACTCAACATTGTGATGACATATATTCCCACTGGGGAAAATATTTATTCTTCTTGTTTTACAAAATGTAGTGTGCACAATCTGGATGATAATTTGGGACTACATTTTTATGAAATGTCTCAAATATGAAATTAAACACTTGTGTTGTTCTGACCCTATTTGTAGTAGAGCAATGTACAGAATGAATATGCATGGGAGTATCATTCACACTCATCCCTCCTTATATTTTAAACAGAACCTGACATACTTTGTACTTGTTCACTTTCTTTTGTGCTTATTTTCATTACTGTATGAACTATTAGATAAGCGTATCACCAATCAACAGAAAGTGCATATCTGCATTTTGCTTTTTGTTATGTATGAATAAGCACAGCAACACCCACCCTGGTCTGATTGCCCAGGCCAATGCTATTCACTCTGGTGGTTCGTAGCATCTCAGAATGTTGTCCAGCAGAAACACTGTGAAATGGTAACAGAAGATGAACGGCACATGAATCTACCTCCCTTGGCATATGGTAAGTGCGTGCTACTGTTGCTCTGGGAACCTGTGGACAGTCAGTATTCTTGCAGGTAGGGATAGGGCCATGCTAACACTCTTCATGTTCAGTATTTTAAATTAAAATGTCCTTAATAGGACCAGTTCTATATAGTATTAAAGTTATGCTTGTATTTAAATGCAAAATGTTCTATTTAGGAAACCACCCTTGTCCACCAGCCAGTAAAGGAAATTCTATAGAAAGAAAATGGGGTAAAAAATGCACCTTTTTTCTCATTTCTAATAATAACCATTACTAGTAACTTCAGAGGCTTTGTAAAACGGGCCAAACAGACACGTGGTAGTCATATGTATGTGTTACAGAGATATATGTTACACCTACGCATCCAGAAATTAGGGCTAGGAATTCTTCTGCCCTGATACAGATGTTACATCTGCGGAGGTCTACATCTGACCCAGCTATCCAATGCTCCCTTGATTGTCGATGGGTAGAAACAAGCACTTATGAGGCACAATCTAGGTCATGCAAAAGCAGTCTTCAGTTGGTCAGAGGAACATAGTACTGAAGTGCATGTTACTCTCTTTTCTGGGGAAGGGGGAAAGCAAATTGATTTACTAGCTTAGTTGTAGACATTTACAGTTAGATCAGACAAATTACATCACAGATTTTTGGGAGAATGGTAACATTGACTAGCCTTTTCCAAGATAATAGCTGAACTCCAATCCCTGTGGCATTCAAGGATTCTTTTTACCGTGGACTTCCATGGGACAAGATTGATATGGTTTGCTGCATCTATTCAGTGTCCTTTAGGGAAAGAAAGATGTAATTTGAGTGCTTAATAAATCAGACTTGTCTGCACTTATTTAAAATAAATGAGTTGGGTTCATTTTCCAAAGACATCTGTCTAGTGCCATTTTAGACAACCTACCTGGTCTCCGGTGGCTTCTTTAGAAGGTCACAGCTCTTCCAAATCTCCAGTGTCACTGCCTGCTGGCCCTGTGCAGGTTCCTCTGACAACCTAGCCTGTCTACAATGGCAGTGGGTGCTGTATTTAGTCAATTGAATCTCAACAAATAATTACAAAAAAAAACCCTGTAAGCAATGCTAAAGATACACAATGTTTGTAGGAGTAAGTGTCTTAGTTCCTCTTGGGCAATAAGTCCACAGCTGACAGTGCACTGCAGCATCTGTCTCCAAAGGAAGTCACTGGGTCAAAATGGCCAAGTGTAGAGAAAGATGATAATAAACTGAGATACTGTGTTATTTACAGATGGGAGGAGATCATGATTCAGGCAGCTCATCCTCAACTCATGTTGATCAACTGTTCCTAGCACTTATGAAAATATTCTGTAGCCAGTTTTAGGCTGTGATGAGATGTTGAATGGCTTAAAATACATTCTGATCTGCCAGAAACAAATGTTCAGGATGGCCCCACCACAAAACTTCACTCTGAGTCTACACAAGCTACATGCATTGCAGAAGAACTACTTTAGAAATGGTTTGCTAAACGTGGCAAATGCAAGTGCTGTAGATTTTAAATGGATGCTCAGTAACATCTGTTGCTGATGGGTTTAGTGAATGTTCTTGAAGGTGGCTAACTGAAAATGATACAAAGATGCAAAGAAGCCAAGAAACACACACTTCTATTCTCCTTCCAACCATCGCATAGTCTTTATTAAGCAGAATATTAAATTAAATCTGAACAGCATTTATCTCCCAAAATTCAATTTTTCTGAGCATACGTCAGATAAAGTCCATTCCATCTTCTGTCTGACTTTTAACTGCTTGCTAATGCAGTATCTATTGCGAACTGCATATGGTGGGAAAAAATAATGGGATATTCATCTGGATTCAGAGTAAGGCATCCAAAATAAATTTGAGGAAAATGACCTTAAATCAGGAAAGTGCTTCAGCTTTAAGCATGCAAATAGCCAATGAATCACATGCTTAAAGTAAGACTCATGTATGTGCTTCTTGCTAAATTGGGCATAAATTAAGTCTCCATATCAAATGGCAGCAAATGCCCAGTAAAAAGGCAAACCAAAAAACACAAAGAAAAGATAACCGTGAAAGCTTTGGTTCAGAAGCAATGCTTTCTCAGATGTAATACAGTCCACATAAGGTCTGTTTTGTTTTTACTCAGTCACTTTATTATTTATTGCTCAGTATCAAAAGGAATCAAACTGACATTGATTAAAGGCCATTGTGAGTTGTAGGTAATATTCATATAATTCTTTGAATAGTATGATGCACATTGTAGGGATAAATTGAAATCATAGAAGACTGAAATAGGAGGGAATCACAGTATGATGCAATCGTGTAAACAACAGCACATATGTATAGATTAATACAGATTTCCTTTGCCCACTTGACAGGCCTGATCAAAAGTAGCAAATATTTTAATTCTAACATACACTTGAGTTTTTCCTTTGAACGGGTGAATATATAAAAACAATAATCCTATAAAGCAGAGTGGATGAATGTCTCTACTGCTTTTCCTCTTGATCTTTAAGGCTTATCAGAATCCTCTGTCCTCCCACTGAGTTTATTGGTTACTTAGGAAAATGAGCTGAGCAAATGTCCATTGTTTGAACTGAAAAAAACCCATTTATAAATTGCTGATGTTCCCACAGAAGTTATGAAATCAGATACTTTTTATCAGCCAGGAGGACATTAATAATTGGTATAGACCACTTACGTTACGAAGGACCACGTTTCAGCAGTTGACACCCCTGCAACTTCCTCCTCTGCAATTAAGTGATACATAAGAGCTGCAAAATGTGTCTCTGAGAGGTTGAAGACTGATCTGCTCTGTGAACTTCTGGTCATGTGTAGAGCTGCACTGGATTTCATAAGGCTTTGTGTAAGATCAGCTATTCAAATAGGGCAACCCAACTATGAGACCTGGACTGTGCAACACAGATTCAAACTTCTGCAGTATATGGATGCAGAAGTGGTAGCTTGTTTTTAATAATAGTGTCAACTTTGCAAAGGCCTATACTAACCTGGCAGCATCTGAATTTCTTCTTGCAGTATCAGGATTTAGGACATCAGTTTGGGGTTAATTGCAGTAAAGACTGGCATTCATTCTCAAGCTGGTCAAATAAGGCATGAATTCAGCAGGGAGCTTTGGGATAGGACTTCATCTCTACGTCGTAATACATGCTAAGCTGTTTAAGTGTATTTGGTGCAATTACATCCAATTAAATACTTGGAAATTAGGTTCCCTGTCTTTAAACATCATAAGACCCCTGCTCTACAACAGGATTGGCACTGGCTGACATGTATAATTCAGTCAAGATCCACAGGTCCCAAAGGCAGCTCTCCAGGTAACAAAAGGTTCATATGCCCAAAACACATTTGAAGTTGGAGGCTTGCATGGACAAAACAGACCTGTCTGCACAGTCTCACTGGGATGGAGAAGATTTACGGGATGCTGACGGTGGTTTATGCCAAAGAGGAATTCATGTCAGTGTATTTACTGCTGAATCTGCAAAACTTCTATTTAGCAAATGAAGAAGACGCCTTTGGTGTGTGAACACAATGCTAAGACACTCAGTGCCTTTCTGTCATGAGTTCTGGATTTTGATAATTCGGTAATTTCGACTGCACACTTCTATGTGCCGTCTGCCCTTTCCTAGCATTTTCAGTCTTCCAGGGGGTTAGTTAACTGTTTTATTTTTTATAAATAGGATTAATATATAAAATCTTTTAAGTGCAATAAACACAGAAAAATATAAAATGTTTCAAGCCTGTGGCTCTCTCCCAGCATTTCGCCCATTTTCTGTATCACCAGATAAAGGTGCAGGAAACACAGAGGGACGCTTCTGAGCAGGCTTGTGAATCGGAGGACCGGCTATTTTTGTGAACTATGAGAGCAGCCATCACACCCGACATACGCTGAGAGCTTTTGTTCGTATACAGAGAAAACAAAGGACACACAAGTTCGCTGCTCTTTCATATGGGAAGATTGCACAGAAAGAGAAAGCTGCCGACTTCCAGGGCACAGTGCATTTCTTGGACTGACGTTCACATGGCGTCTCCAAACTGCTTTGTTATGAGACTAAACACCAGGATTAAACGCTTAAACTGATCGGTTGATACTGGGGACAAAACTGTAGAACCACAGCCACACTTTACTAGAAGCATTGGACTGTAGTACGAGGGCAGTTTGAATGGTATTTTCCCCCCTCCCCCCTAAATACACACTTCAAACAAGAAAGCAGTCCAACAGTTTTCTAAGACACAAGAACAGGACATGAATTTAGTCCTTCAGAACAAGCTGTCTGTCTCCATCAGGGTCATAACAGCCATCTTGCACCAGAAATCAGCCCAGACTTTTTTTTCCTTACCTTATTCCCGTTAGTATCCAAGGACCTCTCATTTCCCTAGTGGTTTCTGACTATATTTTCTTTCAATCATTCCACTTTTCTTATTTCTTAGTGTTGCTGTGGCAGTCTAAATGTCTTTTTCTTCTTGTAGTTGCAGTTTTCTCACTATTTCCCTGAACATCTGCAAGACAGCCCATCTGGGTTGACACAGTGTGAGATGAGGCAGACAGGCATTGCCAACAAAGGGCTCCTACTGCAGCAAGCGGGCTGTTGAAATCAGATGTTTTCTAAGACGTCTATGGGGACAAAGCCTTTCTTCTTCCCACTGTATACTTTGATGAAGCCATCGTGTTCCTTTTCAGAAGTCACACAAATCTGAATGCAAAGAAGGTATGAAAACAATAAACTCTTTGCCATGATCAAGTGACAAGTTATTCCAGGATATTTATCAGATGGGTTAGACATCCTGCTAGTTACTTCTATAAGTAGAGCAATCTTTTTTAGACTCTCACTGCTTTGATAAGAAACTCAAACTCACATATTTAGAGAATTACCTTTCCCCCTGCCTTCTTGAAGTGCCACATATACATGAGAGACATTAAAATCGTTAAGAACTTTGTAGTGGATCAAAGATTTTGAAACTTGAATTATGACTTCGGCCTACTGTAATGATCGTGATTTAGTTGTCTCTGTATGAGAGGAYTGGGTATTTCAGATCATGAGCTAGCTGGCTCCCTCAACAGTTGGTGGCGAAAAGTAATCATGATGTCAAGGTGGGTCACTCGTAGCAGCTGATCTGAATGCAAGCATATTCTCTTTTGCATGTTTAAGGAGCCCAGGTACTTCTCAGATAGGCAGTGGGTTATGTTATTTACTCAGCTCTATTGTGTATTTGATCTGAACCCAGCTCTGCGAGTGTGTTTGCATAACACCTACTCCAAATGGAGGCAATTATGGTGAAACCATATGGTCTTTACAATAGTACAAATACTACATCATGGTAAAGGTTTGCATTTCCTGAAGGCCTTTATGATCTCAGGTATTTCCATTTTAGGGCCAATCCTGACATAGTTTTGGTAATGGCTGAGCCATTTGAAAGCCTAGTGGCACAGGTACTTTAGACTGGGCACTTGAGCACAGAACCACACAAAATAAATAATTCTTTTCAAACATCTGTGCCAAGGAACTATGTATTTCCTACTAATCAAACAAGGTTAAAAAACAGCCATAAAACTGATGGTCCTATTGAGACCAGCTCACTGATTTCTCACGATGTCAGTGCCAGGTATTTAAAGCCCTCTGTCTGGACTAACACTCACAATGGCTCTGTCTGATAGGTATTTACAGTGTTTAATTACAGTAATTCAGAGGGTCTGAAATGAACAAAAATGGCTCGAAAATGTTCCTGGCTAAATGCATTTCAGCATGACTATTATGGATTGTATGGTGACACCTAAATACCACATCTGATTCTGGGCCAGCTTGTCCTCCTGTTACATACATACTGATGCTGCCAGAGGGAAATGAAAGGTCATAAGAAGGAGGTGAAGCTGCTTCATATTTGCCATCTCTAGTATTTGGAAATGGTCAGGTGCAGCTCTGTACCTGCAAACAAAGGTTTGGAAAGCAAATGGACTCATTAATTTTCTTACTTAAGCTACCCACTTAACACTAACTGAATTGGATCCCTGGGGCAGAATGACTGAGCACACCAACAGAGTTGACATGCAATTAAAAAAAATAACGTTGTTTGGGCACACGGAAAGCGTGGGAGAGGTATGGAATTGATGCGTTTAGTTTAGGTACTGTTGCAAAAGAGCCAAGCTCATTTGTGTCATGAATCCCTAGCACAGCAGCTGCTCCCTCTCCAGTCACATCACCATTTGAAGCAGAGAGGTGTAAAGCACATGTGCACAGAAAGGTGTTTCTGACTACTGCTAGATGTTGGTCTGTGTCTCTGAGAAAGACTATGAAAACTTCAACAATGAGAGAAAAAGCCTACAAAGAAGCACCAGACTAAGTATGGCCGAGCATGGCAGAGTATCCAAGAGTAGGAAAGAGTATCTTGGGTGAAAGATGCCCCTTCTCAGTTGATCCCTGCTGCTGTGTGGGAGAATGAGCCTTTGCAGCTTCTCTATAAATAGACCTGGCTGGTTAAAAGGAGTGCCTGACTCCATCACTATGCTTTCCTCCTAACTAAAGATGTCTGCAAGTCCTCTATCTTTTTGCATGGGCCAAAGAAACCCCAAAAGTAGTCAGATCTCCAGAAGGGACCTGCAGCAGGTCTGCACTGCTCACTAGCCATGCTGCGTTTCTTGTTTAACCTCTGGTGCTGTGCAGAACATATTGCGAGAACAGAATACTTTTCCCTGATGTCTTGTACTGCCAGCAGAATGATTTGTGGACAAAAGAAAAATACTGAACTTTCTGAACACTGGTTTTCTTTATCTTTGGAGTGAAAAAGGATGGCAGATTTGGTCTTTTTTTAGAGGGTTTTTTTGGTTCTGCTGCTGGTTTGAGTGCTGCTTGATATCAGTGGGAATGCTCTGCTACAGCAATAGCTTTAGATCTTCACGGGGCATGAGGAGTACGAGGCCTTTCTGTAAGAACTTCTCTCACTCTACATACTAATACATCCATCTGAATTCTCCCAAATTCCAGCTGAAATTCTCTCACACTAATACACTAAGCCTTGCATGTGCCAGCCCCCGGCTGGCAGAGTTTTTTCCCACTCCTTCTGAAGGAAGGGGATGTGTTGAGGGCAGAGTGAGCTCGGCCACAATATGSCACACTTTCCTAATCCTGTGTGACTCAGGAGGTCCCCTGGGGCTGTGGCAGCTGCTGGAGCTTTGCAAAGCTGTGGAGCTGCTCCAAATTCTGCAGTATTGGAAGAGAGGGAACACAGCACCATCTCTGGCCACTTTTGTCCTCATCCCCTTTCGTGAGTGCTGCCAAGTATTTCATCCACAAGTTGTAAGCCTTGGGATTTGGCTCTTGACTTTCTTAGGTGGGTGTAAATCAGGAGTAACCCCAGGTAAGTACATGGTGGTATCCAGAATTTTGGACTCCACCTGATGAATCAGCTGTCGCTGAGGACTAGCCCTAGTGACTGACAGCGAAGGCACAAGGTGCCACAGCTACAATCAGGCACTCACAGTTTGCTGTATCAAATTGGAAACTGCTTAAAATGGCAGCTACTCAGGCTGCCATGTTTTGGGGAGAAGGCTGCTGGCCTGACAAGGTAAGTGAGCCACCGAGCAGCCACTCTCCAGTGAATTTGGTAGCAACACAAATGGAGACAAACTGTTGGGTTTTTCTTCCTGCGCCCTGGATCAAGAGGTTAGTAGTGGAGTAAGACACAGGGTAAGAAACCACATCTCAGGATATTTCTCAGTCATCAAGTGATCTTCAGAACTAGCTGAAGGTGGGATCTAATATTATAAAGTCACTTCCCCACTCTTTCATCTCATTTTGTTTAAAAAAATCAAAACAACAGTAAAAATAAAACAAACAACTGTTCGGATCATGACTGTTGTCTGAACTTGTCAACATCTGCCCTCAGGAGTTTTTATCCATCAGTCAGCCCCAAGCAGATGGGAGAGATGAGCAATTAGGAAATGATCCTTTAAGCTGCATGGTCATTAGTACTCTCCTGTTCTTCTAAGTCCTGTGCTTTGAATTTGGGCTCAAGCGGCAAATTCTCTTTGTCCAGGAGTAACTTTGAACTTGCTCTAATTTTCTGCAGCTGTCTTTTGCTTATCTTCTCTCTCCCATACATTTAACCCATCTGTCCAGCCACAGACTGGTTCTGATGAAGTAGGAATTTGGTTATGAGGACAGCACAGTTGCAAGAGCTGTCTTGGAGTCTGCAGACATTGCCAGGTCAAGTGGTTTGAAAGCTCAAGACTTCTGTTTGTCTGTAAGAATGACAGCACAGGGACACTGTGAGTTGCTACATCTGCTGCTGCCTGTGCACTGAAGTTCTCGCCTACATCAGCTTTGTGGATGGAAATGATAAGTAGTTCAGTTTTCATACCCATTCAACCATAGTGCAAATGATGATGACAGGTTTTATATCAGCTGTTTCATTAGCTTTTGGACCGAGAACACCAGCTTATTTTACCTACAGCACTTATTTAGGGTTTTAAAGATGACCTGGACTAAACTGGATGCATAATGGGCTTTGCTTCTGTTTTGGACTCTTGCAAAACTTGTGTGCCACTCAGTATCTCTGAATGAATGGGGACACCCCTCCCTGTTCAGCAAGACTGACGTCAATGAAAATCAGAGATAGCTGGAAAAAGACCCTTTTTCCCTTAAGCCTAGCTGTGAAGTGCAGCAGTTATAGCTGGGGAGCACATGAAGAACTGCAACATCACTTTCTGTGCTGGGTTTGTGTTTTAAGTGATTCAGTCCAAATGCATAAGTCACCGTGATGCAACTGATTTTCAAAGGCAGCTGAGTCATGCTCTTAGAAGTTCAGTTCCTTTTAGAGTATCCCAGGATGAAAAATGTGGGGACATAAAGTAATTCCTAGGCAGTGAGGTGAAAAGCCAGGTAGCAACAAAGCATCCAGACTAATCAGAAGAAGGCTCGAGACAGGTGGATCTCCTGGGGCTGGAGACCTGGGTTGCAATCCTGCCTTGTTAAGCCTAATCTCATGGATTTGTTTAAGCCCGTTGCCAGGCTCTTCTGGGGTGGTTGGATCAGATCAGCACATAGCTGCTAATGTACACGTGCCTAAAAGTAATTTTTTTTTAAATTCGTGTGACTGGGTGTTGGGGTAGGAGGGAAGTTTGTCCCCTGAACTGTGGTGCCAAGGGGACAGCAAGGCTGACAGCTCTGGTTCGGAGGTTGTGGCCATCACAACAGCAGTGGCCCATTTGCAGTCACCACAGAAGCTGGCTTGGAGATGCTTTTGGTAACAGGGCTAGTTTACATCAGTGACATTTATAAAACACATCCATTGCAAAATGGATTTGTTGCACTGACCTTTATATAAACTCACAGTCCGCATTTAGATGAGGCAGAGAGTTTCTGATTGCCAGTCTCGTTATAAATGTCGTGATTTGGGGTCATTTCTATTGCACAAGATCACTTGTGCAATTTAAAATCAATTGTGTTATTTAATCACAAAAAGCCCAACTCTAAAGTGGTTTGTATTAGTGTGACTGTAGACGTCAGACAGGCTGCCAGTAAAGGGTGTGAGTAGGTTTTTCTTAAAGAGGTTATTTCCTTTATTTAAGTAGGATATTATAAGAGGAGTAAAATCAGACATTCAAACAATAGATTATTATGACTTCTTTAAAAATAAGGATGATCAAAAATGTTAGCGGCATTTTAAGAGATGCTTTTCCAAACATTGATGATATATTAGATACATCTCAAAATGGTGACTTTTTCTTTTGTGAAAAGAGGTCAAATCAGAGCCTGTAGTCATGCAAAGAAGCATTTGTATAATGTGTGGTAATGAATTCGAGTAGGCTAGAGCAGAAGTTACAGGCTGGAGAAAACTTTATATATCCAAGTGATGGTTCAATCAGAGTTGGAAATTATGCAGCCAGTATTGTGTGTAAGACAGCTTAAAAGAGTGGAAAGCCACAGAAATTGGCTGGTTTTGGTTTCCCTGTTAATAATCTTCCTTTATTGAAGTCAGGGGCTAATTCTGCCTCCCTCCCACAGATTCCTGATTGAACCCTGTGGTGCCCTGTCGTCTTCTGAATTTGTTTCAGGACCCACAAATCTGTCAGTGAACCCTAAACTCCAGGATGTTGATGTCTCTGAAGCAGTACACTTTTTTGCCCCCAGGCTGCGTTTCATATTTCATAATGAAATTTTCAAGGCACCCTTTGTGAAGACTAGCTCGTACATATTGCTCAAGATGGGTGAGCAAATTGTGTTGGTTTTCTCTCAGTCCTCTCTTTGAGTACTGGCTTTGCCAGAAAGGTTTGCATGAAGCGGAAGCTCAAAATGTTATTCCCAGGGCATGAAACTGGCAAGTGATTCCAGAGAAAGCCTCACCCACTGTGCTTCAAGCTTTGAAAATATCTCTGCTTGCCTGAAATGGCTTTTCTTAAGGTATTCTTGTGGCTTTGTTGATGTGAATATATTGCCTTTTTCCTTACAAGAATAGACTCTCTACCTGGGAACATTCATATAAAGCACAAAGGGGATAGAGGCCTGCAGTATAAACTGTGGATGGTACCAAGAAATATACTGAAAATTCGTATTACTGTCACTGGATAAGTTTTCCTGTTGGCATATCTTCCTTGTCTTCGTTGTCAGAATGGCTCTGGACTCTTGTTAGACCCTGCAGAATTTGACCCAGTGAATTAACAGTGTAAAATGGAGACAATTTGCCATACTATAGTTACAGGAATTTATTAGACCTGTTAATGAGTTTTTTTAGCTAAAGGGAGACTTGACAGGAATTGGTAGCAATGAATAATCTCCCCTTCTTGCTAATCTGGAACAAGCCAGTGCTTTGCATGTAGTACATATATTGTGCTCACAGCGCTATGGACACTGTGCCCAGAGACAGCTAAAATGGTTGGTTACATCCCACAGAAATCCTCAAATAGAAAAAAAAAAAAAAAAAAAAAAAAAAAAAGAGAATTCTGACAAACTTTTCCCAGAGTTCCATTCAGATGATTTTTTTTTCTTTTTATGTCTTCCCTACTGCACCCCTCTCTCTGCTTCACATGGAAAACAATGGGGAAATAAAGGACAGAAAATAAGAGAAATGGTTGAAGAAAGAAAAAAGGAAATTTGACTTTGGAAATATAAAATAAATCTTTAAAGTAAAAAATTCCCCATAAAAATTAAAATGTTTTTCACAATCATCAGAGTTGTTCCACAGTGAAGGCAAAGTTGTTCTGCTAAAAAAAAAGACAAAAAATTGTGCCGTTCAGGTAGTGATCTCCATGGTGGGCACATGTCCCACAGGCTGGGTTCAGGAGTCCTCGTGCTCTTGTCCCCATACTGCTGCTACATGTTGGCTCTGTGCAGGCTGCCAGGTCTCACTGGGGGCTATTATGGGGGGCTCAAACCCTGCATGGGGGTGCAGGGGGAAGCAGATGACTGTCCATGGCCTTGCTGTGACTGTCCCGCCTGGAAATTACTCCAAATGGCCTTGAAGTTACTTGAATGTCCCCTTTTTGCATAATTTGTGCAAGGGTGGAATGGGATCTGTTGGCTCCACTCCTTTCCTCTCATGTCTCTGCATTCGTGTGTTTGTTAAGTCTGATCTCTGCCCCCTGTTTTACACCAAATATTTATTTCTTTCTTCCTCTGAAGCCTTTCCCACGTGGAGTGAGGACCCGACAGCATTCACATTCAACCTCAGCATTTGCGTGGGTTTGAGATAGGGCTGAATAAGTTTGCTAAAAAAGAGGAAGTAGTAGACAGACAGGATGGATTCATCCCTTTCTTTACCTCCTGCCCTACCAGAGATGATGACGAGCTCCTGACTGCGAGCTCCCTTGTGAGTCTATTATGAAATAGGGACAACAGGAAGTCCTTGTGTTTAGGTGAAGCTGCCAGACCTGCCCACTCAGAAACTGTGGTTTTGTTAGAAATGAGACAAGAAACTGGCCCATCACTGTTTGTAGCAGCAACCACACTAACAGAGAGGATCTGGTATGCCCACTCACGAGAAGGGACTCAGAACCTGACCATTCCCTCATGCTGGCACGCCATATTCCCACACTAGCATTTCCCCAAGCTTTGCCCTTGTGCATTGCTTATTCTAGAGCACAAAGGGTGCAAAACCTCTTGTTCTGCTTTGGTGATATTTTTTCTCTCTATGTGCACATATATAAACAATCAAAAGAGGTGCTGGGTAAAAAAAAAAATTAAGCACTTTCTCTCTTTCTAGCAACTTCAGGGCTGCCCAAGGTACTATGTGCACAGGGGCAGTTAAAATATATTCTGATCACTGTATTGCTGTGCCTTCCTTAAAAAGCTGTGTATACCCAAGGATTGTTAGCACTTGTATGTTTTGCTATGCCACGAGGCAGCAGCAGCAAAGGTACAAGTTAATCTTCTTATCCACCAGTGGAGTGAAGAGTTACAGAAGTTCTGTGTGGAAAAACCTGTGGCCCTGAAGTCTACCCTGATGCTGACTTCTGCTCTACCTTATTAAAATCAGTGGTTGTCCAGGCACTGTAAGGCAAACAATTCCTGCTGACGTGACATCAATTGCCAAAGGAAAGGAAATACCTAATGAGGTGGAAGAACATTAGGCTTCACAATATGCAGTGAGAAGAATCTAGCTTTCTATTTCATCCAGGTGTCAGAGAACCCAGGCTATGCATCGCCCTTAGTCAGCCATCCTCCTATTCACATGAGCTTATGCCACAAACCTGTCCCTTAATGTAGGTTTTGAGCCCTATCCTTCTCTCACTTTACCTCAGCAAGCATTTATACCCCAGAATCACCAGACTTGACACTTGGATGTATTAAATGTCTGGTAAAAATTTAAAATCACATTTAAATTCAGATCATAGACATGTCCCATAAGGCAGCCATGGCTTTCACCTTGTGAACCCACCTGAATGACAGAAAGTAGAAGGAGCTGCTGAAAGTACACTGGRCTGAATGGACCCTGCGAATCTTCACTGTACGTGGTGTACTTGAACTCACAGCAGCACTTCTAGTTTAGAATAAATTACAGCTTGTAGAGAGGGTGTGTAAGTGGTGACTCAAGCAATTAATGATTAAAGATACTTTGCAACTGGTGAATAAGAGTTAAATTTAAGATTTACAGGCTGGTTTGGTGCTGTCTTAACTCTGCTCCTGCTGAAGCCAAAACAATGAGCTGTGTTTAGATCTTTAGGCAAGACAGGGAGCCATTGTCTTTTATGAGATTAGCTCTAATAGTGAGGAGAAAACCGGACCATTTTTCAGGCACACAAGGTCCACCTCTAAGAATGTGTTTTCTTCAAGCTGTCCCTCTGAAGTCAGTAGGAGAGTGTATAATATGTAATGCATCTTTATGAACATCTGTGAGACTGAAAATTTAGGCTATGTTAGGCAGGGGGTATGCATTTGCACAAGACCAACACTGCTCGTAACTGGCGACTAGACACTATTACCATACAAATAATAAATTTTGTAGTAAAATTGCAGTGAACAGCATCTGCCTGTTCTCATCTTGCACAACTTTCCCTCCAGTCATTGGTCAGACTGCTGGATGCTCAAGTCTGTTGGGGATCTGGCACAGGGGAACTTACCTGGTTCTCTTTCAGAGTTATCTGTCCCTGTTCCTTGCAGCCGATGAATGTCCTGATACACCTGTAAATCTTCTCATCATGTTGCACTCTTTGAACAAAGTTAGCAGGAAAAAATCCAGTTCTGTCATCAATTTTCCCCTGTGGAGCAAACATATTGATAGAAGAAGGTTGTTAACACTAGTAGCTTTAATACAAGTTCAGTATTGAAAAGAACATATTTTTCCCTTTGGAAAGAAAACAGATAGATATAAAATAATTAGCACATACCTTCCACCAGTCTTCATTGGAGTCTTCCAGAAGAGTGATCATATCCCCTGGCCTGTAATTAGAAGAGGAATAGTAATTAAGATGACTCTTAATTGTTATGCTGCATCAGCTTCCACAATTACCTTCTAATAGGAAGGTGGTCCTTCCTTGGTTATTTTATCTGAGCATTYGCTGCAGGTAGACTCAATGAGGCAGCAAGGTTTTATTCAATCGTACATGGTAAAGTAGAAAGAGAGTCTCTGTATATTGGGGCTAGGTCTTTATTTTGAGACAACATCTGTGAACTGGAATTTTGCTTCCTGTTTAATAAGAAACTGTTTAAAATACAGTCCCTATTTGTTACAGGCATTATCTTGTTACGTCAAGACATTTCACATTGTTGGGACACACCACTTTATCATCTGTGTTTTCAAGCTGTGATTGCAGAAGGAAGGCAGCAGGAAAATAGTGCTATTTAACTGACAAAGGCAGTTAGTCAGCAGGGATATAATTCTGCCCAGGAATGTCTTTTTGATTTGAATGGGACATATTTACCTTTATAATGTGTGGTGCAGGGTTGTAATTGCTAAGTGTCAGCATCCAGCTGGCTAGTTCCAAAGCAGAGCTAGGAGAATAATTTGGCTGGGAATGCTAATAGCAAAATGTGCTGAGCTGATTTTGTGCAGGTAGTTGAACAGTTATTTGACCTCCTTCCCCCCACTGGTGCACTTCATCAATGTTATTACGTAATTACAATAGCGCTGCATTGTAGAAAGTAAGTGGCAGCCCATTTCCAAACGGATTAACCTCAGAAAGCTCTGTCTGCTTGATAAGAGGCATTTCTTTGATCTTAATAAAATTAATGGTTGACCCTTTCAGCTTTCCTTGCATTCACTGTTAGGCTCACTGTATTGTTGAGGTATCAGCACAAGAGCTTGCAAACGCATCTGGAGCATGTGAGGGATAATGGGTCCAATTTAATGGGGTCTGTCAGAGCACGCATAGAAGCTGTRGACCTGTCTAGGATGCAGCTGGAGGTGGGGGTGGTGCTGGGCCTCTTTGGTCCACTTGCCCCGTGGTTATCAYTGCTGCTGACAACTGGAGAAACAGGCATTTAGTCTTCTAACACTGCGCGAGCTGAATCAGAGTTTTCCAGCTTTCAAAGAAAGGTGCTTTCAATAGGGCAACAGGGTAGGATTTTCCTCAAGCCCTCCTCAGGAAGCTGTTCCAATGTGTTTGGAATAATTAAATGTTGCTGAGGTGAGAAAGGAAGCTAGAGAAAAAGGACAACGTGGTATCCCAGTGGTAAAAGATTTCTTCCATGGGAAAGGACATCTGAGTCCCTTATTCCAGTTAATATTTAATATAAAGCACTTAAAGAGGTTTTGAGGGAGCCCATCTTGCCACTTCAAAGTGAATAGGTTGTAACACCATTGGAGTCCTTACACTGCAAGGAAGAACTCTTTCAACAAGAAGGATTTAGAGACCCCCATCCTCCACATAGCCTTCAGTCTGGTCATTAGAAAAATAACTTAGAAAATATAAATTTATCTGGCTGTCAGAGAAAGATGGCAACTGAACCTGAAGTCTCTCCATGTCCGTGGTCTGGGCACTGCGATTTTTAGATGCAAGACCTGCAGATTTTGCCTTCTGATATTTTTTAGCACAGGACTAACATAGATGTCTTTAATCTCCAAAAAGGATTCAAAATAGAAGTCCCAGCTGGACCTATGTTACTCTTGGTTCCTAGACTTAGGCTGCTAATCCGTGAAAGGGGGCAACTTGCTTGGTGTTTACTACTGGTTGAAATCACTCTCGGGTCTCATCTTTTTCTTCTGTAAATCACAACCCTGGATATGTTGTCTGCTCTACATCAGGGCTCTAGATTTCAGTACGTGGCAAGATAGGCACTCATCAGCCCTGAAGTGGCCAGGCAACCACTGATGATCATTGTAGGTCCCTTCCAAATATTCTATTCTATTCTATTCTATTCTATTCTATTCTAATCATTGCAGCATCTGAAACCTGGGGTTGCCTGTCTCCAGGACTCTCTACTTATTGTAAAATAAGGTCATCTCTTAGAATAAGCATATTACTGGAATGTCCTACTTTTCTTATGCCAGAGCTTTGGAAAACCTGACTGGCTGCTCCTGCTGTTGAGGAAGAAATCAAGGTTGTGGCAAGTACTAATTGCTGCTGAAATCAGGCCTGGCACCTCTTCGCTGCAGTAATCTGCCACCCATTGCATGCCCTCAGAGGTGAGCCGAGATCTCCAGAAATCTCCCCTAACTCTTCTTCCCAGCTCAGCTCCTTCCCCTGCTACTTGCCTTCATTATGTTAGGGCTGATCAGTGTCCGGCTGGTCCGTGACTTGGGTTCCCAGGACAGTGCTTGACATTGCTATGCTGAACCCATCTCCAGCAACTCAACTATGTTAAATGAAAATTCATGCAACTGAGCTGAATTCTGCCTGGCTCTGCAGTGACCAAACGACATTACTAGCTATTTGGCATCCCTTATGAAACAGTGTTAACCCATGTATTATTACTGAATTTCTGGCCATGGGACAAACAATGCTGCTGTAGCTGAGTAACACTAGTCTAAAACCTGGCTGGTGTCTCTGGAAAGAGCCTGTTAGTCATGACAGTCCAGGTTGCAGACCACAGGTTGCTTTTTCCCCTAATATAAGGGACAGGAGAATTTTGGAGAATTATGTGTTTTATGGATTGCTATGTCTTGATGAGGATGGTAGTCCAGTGCAGGCTCGTCTGAGCGGTGTTACTCTTCATAGAACAAACGCACAAGCTGGAATACAACCCTTATGGAGCAGGATGCAAAGTGGAATCCCTCAAGCAGAATAGCTGGCAAATTGCACTAAAGGTCACCATACTCTGTGGTTATTTCCTGAAGAGCTGACATTCCTAAAATAATAATCAGGAAATGCCAGCAAAGCAGAACGATAGGGAAGCTTGTAATTTCTGCCTTACATCCCACCCATTAGTTCCAGAGCGATGAGAAGGCACAGCTGGGAACAGGAAAAAGGCTTTCAGTGAAGGAGATGCTGACGAGAGGGGCATTTCTCTGGCAATTCCCTAAATTCTGTGGCATGTGCATGACTATTTTGATGTAGGGGATGCCTTGAAGAGTGCTGACACATTTCATGACRAGCTCTAGCAAGACCATGCAAAATGTGAGTAGCATGAGTCAAACTAATTGCACTAAAAGAAAAGTTTCCTTTCACTTCAGTGGGCTTGGATTAGAACTTGCAGTGCTAGGATGCAGAACTGAGGAAGGAAGTGTTAAAAATTATAATTAACAAGGTTATTTTGCAAAGATCAGAATGCACCTTTCTCATGTGAAAACACTGCCATCCAGCAGCTGGACATTGTTCTCTTTTCTCAGACATAATCTGAATGTGAGGGAAAATCAAACTGGACTGGTAAAATGTTCAGCATTAGCATGAGAGCTGGTGAGGAATTCCTAGTTGAAAACTTCTGGTTGAAAAAACAAAGCAACTGAAAACTGAATATTTTCTAGCTGAAAGCCATTTTGCTCCTCAAGTGACATAAGTGTTTTTGAAACTTTTTATCTATTGTGTCCTTGCCAAAGAAGTTGGTCACCAGCTTTTTATCTATGAGAATATCTTTGTATCTGCAAGTGGATAGCTCTATAAAAAATGTTTAGTACAAATGTCAGAATGAACCCTCCCCCCCCTTGAAGTCATATACAGCCATATGAGACTCAGTTCGCATAGGTCAAATCAACTAATAAATATTTTGTGGCTTTACCTCATCTCCAAGTCTTCATTTTCTTGTGGTACAAATTTGTACAAGGCAACATAGGTGTTCATTTGTAACGTGCTTTTATAAAATGGTCCCTTTAAGAAAAAAAGAGAAAGAGAAAATGTAAATATCTGTCCTGTACAGGAATTCAGTTCACTTTGTTAGAGACTGAGGAACCAGTGCCTGATCTTCCAAGACATGAGCTGGAATCATCTCCTTGCTTTCACACCTTGGAGGACTATGGCCCAGATACACTGTGAGCCACTAAGGCAGTAACTATCTTCATTTAGAAATAAGATTCTTTGAACCCCAAGATCAAATTCCAGGCTTCCAAAGAACACAAGTAGAAATCTGCACAAGTTAGTGTTTTGGGTGAGATCTTAAAAACGAGTCTCTCTTTTGCTCTTGTTAATGTATGACTCTTACGAGCCCAGTAGCRTATTACTGGCATTATATAAGGTGTCTATTACACAGTCTTCGTTATGGATGGAGCTAAATTTGTACAGTGCGCAGGTCCAAAAAACAGGGTGGGAAAATCACTTTCTTAAACAGAAAGCTGCTTGCACTGGGCTTCCCACAGAGAAGACTGGCTACTCTCTCTCCTCCCTTTCTCCAATAGTAATCTGGAGAAAAAAAAGCCCCTAAAACAAACCCCAAATAATTTTCCAAATCAAATCCATGATTTTTACTTTAMTGGAGTTCTATTGTAATGACATGGCCTCCCCACTGGATCTTTTGTGTTCACAATATCAATCTGTAATAAACAGAAGAACATAAAATGGACCATAATGGGTAAACCAAAGAGCCATCCAGTCCTGTATATTGCTTCCAACTGTGGCCAGTGGCCCAGAAATGGTATAAGAACATGACAGTCAGATATCAATGYTTCTTCAGAATAGTGCCCCAGCAGACCTACTCAAGGTCCTCAGCTAKCCATAAAAACAAGCCTTTTAAATGACTTCGCATTCCCATTGCATTCTCACAAAATTTATGCCCATACCGGGGAATGTATACTTTTTGGTTCTTCTCCAAAGTGTTCTGTGCCATTTTCGGAGTATGTAAACACTGAAATAAAGCAAACACATGACATTTTAGGAGTAGTTCAAGACTCTTCACCTCAACAGGATCACTTTTATTTTGTTAATCTCTTCCCTTTCCCCCTTACTTTCTTTGATCCCTTGTGCTCTCCTCTGAACCTTTCTACACCCCCAACAAAACCACGTATACCACTGGCACATGGCACAAAACAATCTCTGTCCTGAAGAATTTACAATTGTAACAAATAAACCATTTTGATGAGGTGAATATACACAAGTCCAGCACTGGGAATAGAACCTAGGTCCCCTAATTGCATTACTGTTTAAAGTCCAGCAGCCTTTTCCTCACACTGAATGCTGTATTTTCATGTTTAGGATGAGCAGTATTTCCATTTAAAAGCACCTGCAAAACCTRATGATCATATATGAGCAATATTGTGGGAAGTTTGTATGCAAAACCCCTTCTTCCCCCTCTTCGATCTTCTATCTCTAAAAGTTTGATAGCCGCCTTTGATCTCTCTCTCCAGTAGTCCCTGCCTGCGGGGCACTGGATATGCTGCCTCTCTCTCTGATTTTATAGGAGGTACCTGAATTGCTTTCAAATTGGGATGGGTTACCTGAGACACAGGCCTGTATGAGTGAAAATTTGCTTCTAAGTTACTAAATCAGAAACTCACAGAGTAAGACAACGGTCACAGCACCTAATCATAGAATACCAGGTTGGAAGGG
Source organism: Phoebastria nigripes (assembly GCA_035582835.1). Lineage (NCBI taxonomy): Eukaryota > Metazoa > Chordata > Aves > Procellariiformes > Diomedeidae > Phoebastria > Phoebastria nigripes. Next base: position 195,880 of record JAYKAV010003245.1, read on the forward strand.
ACCTCAAGGATCATCTGGTTCAACCTTTCTTGGCAAATGCACAGTCTAGACAAGATGGCCCAGTACCCTGTCCAGCTGTATCTTAAAAGTGCCCAATGTTGGGGAATCCACCACTTCCCTGGGGAGATTATTCCAATGGCTGATTGTTCTCATCGTGAAAAATTTTCTTTTTGTGTCCAGTCAGAATCTCCCCAGGAGTAACTTTTACCCATTACCCCTCATCTTTTCCCTGTGACTCCTTGTAAAAAGKGAGTCTCCATCTTCTTTGTAGCCACCCTTTAAATACTGGAACATGGTGATAAGGTCTCCCGTAAGCCTTCTTTGCTCAAGGCTGAACAAACCCAGTTCTCTCAGCCTTTCCTCATATGGCAGGCTTCCCAGTCCTTTGATCATCTTTGTGGGCCTTCTCTGGACCCTCTCCAGCCTGTCCACATCTTTTTTGCATAGCRGGGACCAAAACTGAACACAGTATTCCAGGTGTGGCYTGRCAAGYGCTGAGTAGAGTGGGATAATGACTTCTTTATCTCTGCTGGTGATGCACTTGGTGATGCAACCCAGCATCCTGTTGGCTTTCTTTGCCGCAGYAGCACACTGTTCACTYGTATTGAGCTTGTTGTCCACCAGGACCCCCAGGTCCCTTTCCAGAGAGCTGCTCCCCAGCTGGGTAGATCCTAGCCTGTGCTGCACTCCTGGATTATGTTTTCCCAGGTGCAAGACTTTACACTTGTCCTTGTTGAACTTCATAAGGCTCTTGTTAGCCCACTCTTCCAGCCTATCCAGGTCTTCCTGCAGGGTGGCTCTCCCTTCTGAAGTGTCCACTTCCCCACTCAGTTTGGTATCATCAGCAAATTTCATCAGGGTCCACTTCATCCCATCACCCAGATCACTTATGAAGATACTAAACAGCACTGGGCCCAATATCGATCCCTGGGGAACCCCAATTGTGAGAGGTTGCCAGTTTGAAAAGGAGCTATTTACCACCACCCTCTGGTGGGTGCRGCCTGTCAGGCAGCTCCCCACCCACTGCACAGACCACTTGTCTAGACCGTAATGCATCAGTTTCTCTAGGAGAAGGCTGTGGGAAATCTTACTGAAAGCCTTGGGGAAATCCAGGTAGACAAGGTCCACTGCTCACCCCACATCAGCCGAGCAGGTTACTTTGTCGTAGAAGGTGATCAGGTTTGTCAAGCACGATTTGCCCTTAGTGGGCAATGCTGGCTTCTCCCAATTACGTGCTTCATTTGACTTGTGATAGTCCCCAGGAGGATTCCTTCCATAACTTTCCCAGGGACTAAAGTAAGACTGATGGGACTATAATTTCCTGGATCCTCCTTTAAGCCCTTCGTGTAGATTTTGACCTAACATACCTGATACCTAATCAGTTACCCTCTATTGTAATTGCTTCATGAGCTGACTGATGCCTGTCCTCAGTTATCTCCCTAGAAAAACCACAGTGGCTTTATTACATTCACTGAATTCCCCCTTCACATTTTAAGAATTGCCTGGTGTTTCTTGCTTCTGGATAAAGGCTGAATATGATTTTAATAGCTGGAGTCTTTGAGCAGCTAGAACCATCAGCATCTTCTCCCACCATTTAACTCTGCAGGTGTTTTGAGCAGAAGCTAGATTTTGTAGTCTCTAACAATTTGGAAATCTCCAAAATGGTAATAAGTAGCAGGCTGATTGAGTGCATTTCCTTTTTGTTTCTCTGTGATACAGCTACATGTGTTCAGGGAAAGAAGGTGCCAGGGAACACCAAACTGCTGAATTTCTTTCCCCCTCTGCTCTTTCACTTGCTTACCCTTTCTTCCATTAACACATATTTCTGTGGCTATTCTACATTGTAAATGACAACCAAACAAAGAGTCTTTGAAGAAGTTTTATGAGTGAAATAGTAAGGTTCCTTGATAGTAGAGAGTTGTACTTAGACATTGAAAAACTGTAGTGTTCTTGTAACAGAGAAAAGATAGCTAAAAAAGTAGCCACAGCATGCATGAGAAAGATTTTGTACAAAGTGACACGCACCCATGAGCACACACAAGCACATGTTCTCTGATAAAATGTAAGACAATATTGTAGTCATGAAGCCTGATGTGTGAATGTGAAGACAGTATGTGAGCTGATACCTGCAGCATTTAATCTGAAAATGCCCCTAGTTGTGTCCAGGTGGTCTGACTGCAGCTGACCTGGGGGCCTCACTGTGCTCCTCATCAAGTCCTGTTGTAGAGGGACTGTGACCCTGCAAACTGTCATGAGTACCAGAAGGAAAACCTTAAAAATAAAATTAATTTCCTGTATCTTCTAGTGCAGGGGTATATGTATACCTGACATCTGTATAAAGGGACGTAAAATGCTGCCGCTACAATCTGGCAGTGTTTAAGTCCTACTCAAATTACTATGCTTTGGTTTTTGTCTCTCTTTTTCTCTAAAGAGGAGTTAGGGAGGCAAACAGAAAAAGTTCTGGTGAATAATGGGTTGGGTAACCAGGAGCTTGCAGAAAGTCATTCACCAGACAAAGTGGAAGTATTTCAGCAGCATGTTCGGATTAATTTCTGCTTGGTGACAGAAAATAAAGCCAAGTTACTGATGTACAGCCTCGTGAGCTGTGGAGCTGACCCAGCAGGTGGGGAGGGAGCTGGACTGTATTCTTGTGTTTGCCGAGAAGTGCTCACCAAACCTGGGTTTGCAGGGAGGACATCCCATATTTGACTCGAGGGGAAAGTGCTCAAATCCCTGTTGATAACAGGCTCATAAATGTCACTTAAAAGTACATTTTGGCTTGTGGGACTTCTGTTACGGATAGCAATTCACAGCAGTGAAGGAGTATAACTGGCTTAGAGGAGGCTGAAGGGCAGGAAATTAGGTATGCCATCTTACAGTTGTAAACTAGGAAGCTTTGTTTCATAGTGTGTATGCCAGGGCCTGAATGAAGAAACTTCCCTTGAAGTTGTTGTCATAGGAGTCTATAGGAACGATTACATGGCCAGACATGTGCTGGGTCCTTTCACCCTTCTGCAGGCTCTGTCTTTTCTGCTGTTTCCCTTTTAGCAAAGAGTCTCAAACATACATTTTCCTAATCTTATTTGCAGAAGACAGTTTTTTAATGGAAAAAAAAAAAAGAACTGGAATGGACCTGATTCATCAAGGCATTAATGTGGAACTGCCTGCTAAAGAGGCAGTGGGCAACTGAGGAAAAAGGAGTGGTGAATCACCCTGTAACAACATTTTGAATTTACTTTGTTAAATTTTTAATCTCTGTTTAGCTCATGGTCTCTGGATATTACTAGGAGGCACTTGAATCTGAAGGCCATAGAGGTATGTAGTTCACGTCTCCACACAACAGAAATCCATCTATTTTCCTATTTGTTTGCTCTAGCAGCAGCAGACAAAAAAAAAAAAAAAGGTAGGGTTTTTTACAGTCTGAAAAGGATTTTACCATCTCCATAGCTTGTGCAAACAGTGGGGGCAGTTTATTAAAAATCTAAGAAGGGGAAATTTTTGGAGTGACTGATGCATAATTTATACCCTGAGCCTCTGAAGGACGGATTGTAAAAAAGCCAGTGCTGATCAAAGGAATCGTTAATGTGCCGTGGAAGTTATTTGGAGGTTTGACACACGCTGAGTTTTTAAACTAATCTCTTTGAGTAAGTTCCTTGAATGCCYCTCAGTGCATTCAGTGAATACAGATCTCAGAGAAAAAAGTTTCTTTGGATTTCAAAAATGAAACTACTGATTGACAATGAAATAAAAAGTTATCTGAAAACTCAAACAGGGCCAAATTAATCTCAGGTGGGCAGGATTAAACAATGTGAAGCAGACTGAACTCTTTATCTTTAACCAGGTCAGGTCAACTCGCACTTGCAAGACAGAAAACCTAAATAAATTGTCAGGAGAAAGCAGATAACATAGATGGGATGTTCACAAAATGAGAGGGAGGAAATGACTGAACACAGTGAGAAGTGATAGGACCACGAGGGGAGGAAAGGAATAAAGAGATAGCATAAAATGGGAACGGACAGCTGAAGCTGGCATTTCACCTACATGAATTGCTAGCAGCATGTAAGGAGCACTGGGGGTCTAACAGAAGAAAACTATGCTCACTGTGATTTATTTTTGTAGTGTACATCTCATGTGAGATTCAGCAAAGCAGCCTTCAGGTGCTGTTAGAGAATTTGCTCTGATGGTTTGGGCCTGAAGTTTTGCTTAGTGCTCCAAAACCCCTTGTACTTATTACTTCCCTCACCATGACTGAATTCAAGAACAGGGTCACAAACACCATCCCTCAGTGGCTGAGATTTCATTACTAAGCTCTCGATTGGTATGATGGTCTCAAAATCCCATCATACCAATGCTGTAAAAACATTACTCTTGTACTGGAAGCAGACAAAAGAATTGGGCTATTAATATTACTGGGCACATACTATAGTTGTACTGAGAAGCTGCAATTATAATCAGGATTCATTGTGTTGGATATTTTACAGACATATGGATATTATATGATTCATTTCTTGTCCCAAAGAGATTATGGTATATAGAGACATGTAGACAAGTCAAACATATGGAAGAGAAAGGAAGTATTTTTGTTGCACTCTGCCAACGTGGAATTGAAGCATGTTAAGTGATTAGTCTACAGTCATGTTCATGAAGCGTAGCAGATAGGGAATGGACCCGAACCTTGTCCAGTGTCAGGTCTGGACACAACTAGTTAAGAAAACTGGTGGCTTGGATTTCATCTGAATGGCAAAAAGCATTCCCCAAATCCTTGCACCAACTACATGCCCCACTCACCTCCAGCTTTGAAAACCAGAATGCTGCTAAAACATGGACACGCCATAAAAAAACATCTGAAATAGGTTGTACACAGGCCTATACATCTGAAGATGCTATCCTGGCCTGGCAGCACTCACCGCTGTTGCTGCGTTTCCTGCTTATGTCAAGGGTGCCTGCAGAGCTATCRCCTTCCTCAGGAACTTCTGCCAGGTCAGCTGTCTGCAGGGACAGAAAGAGCAAATGAGATGGGATAAGCCAGAAAAAGTGAGCTAAGAGCCTTTGGGGAATGTAGTACTTGGGTGCTATCAGAGCAGAGCAAGTCAGCCTAATGGGATTGCAGAAAACATTGTATCTGGTGATGCACAACAAATACCAACTTCACAGGGAGCAGTGAAAACCCAGAAAGAACTCCAGACCAAGTTTCCAGTCTGAAGTACAAAAGATTTCTGCAGTATAAAGTGAAGGGAAAGTTAAGGAACAAAGGATTGTGTTAACCAATGTGGTTCTCTGTATAAAATAGAAGGGGCTTTGGGGAATTTGTAGATCCTGCAGGTATACTAAATAGCTGTCTACCAAGGAGACTAGACATTAATTGACACTATTGACTATTAATTTATTAACCCTGAATACATTATTCAGTAAAATGACTGTAATGTAAGGGTGATTTTAATTCTGTTAACKTGCTGTGAAAGAAGGAGCTGGAGTGTGATGGAGTTGGTGAAGTCAGTCTTTAAATATCTGCCCTCGCTTTCTTTTTAAACAGTCATCTGGCTGGTATGGTTAGGGAAAAATGAAACCCAAATGTTGTTATTAGAATTACTATGATTTCTTATTTTTACAATATTAATGTCAATCATGATTAGGGACCCATTGTTCTAGGGTGTAGGAAAACGTGGGATGACATAATCCCAAGCCTCAGAAGTCTACTCTGCATAAGGCACCGAATTCCTTGGTTGGGTAGTTGGCTCCTCCATGTATAGCCCAACAGGAACCAGGAGATGCTCCAAACAACTCTGTCCGAATCTGACCTTAAGGAGCTTCAGTTTCTGAACTCYCCACATGTGACTTCTTTAAAATGTCTTTTATAACCATAAAAAAACCAAACATTGAATTTGAGTGAGGTGCTCTCTAATGTGAAAAACTGTAAATCCTTATATGCTCCTAAGCTTTATTTATTTTTTGTTAACAGGATTTTAAGACACATGGAAGGATTTAACTTAATTATTCCATGACACTCTAGAATTATACTGTACACATAGCTCTGTCCATCGCTTTGCAGACCTTTGCCTGCGTTACAGGAAGAAAAGCCAAATGAGGAACATTCACTGCCTTTGTTCAGGGAGTACAAAATCCAAATTGCTTTGCAGATTTTTATGTTTTTTTCCTTTTACTAGTGTTGACAACAAAGCTTTTTTTAGAAAGTACTTTGACAATTTTATTATTTCCCCTATCTAGTACTTTCCTAGCTAATTCTCCATCCAAGGATACTAATGAACAAAGAGGTTAAAAGTAGATTTATGCCACAGGTGTCTTGTGGTTATCTTGTTTCCCTTGCTATTTTAAGAGCCCTCTACTTTACTGCTCTGTTATGCCTTAGTTTTAGACTCAGGCTTTTGCAGCATTTCATGCTTGTCTTGCATCTTGCACAAATGGGTCACCCCTGGATGAGAAGGCACTGCAATAGCAATGCTAACACGGAGTCCCTGTAGAGCATATCTAGGGATTTCTAGTTGCCGGGTGGGAAAGGGAAAGACTGGCTTTGTTGAAATAGTAAGTCCCAGCTATTTTTCAGCATACTGCTATGGCATGTTCCTCAGTCTTCATAGACTAGCTTCATAATTGCTGATTAGCTTCATATTTTGTCGGGTACTACTGCATATGGGATGTGCAATGACTGTATCTTCAGTATATACCTCATCCAAAACCTCCTGAAGTAACCTCCATTACCTTTAATGATTTTTCAGTCAGGAGCTATATGACAAAAGGTCTAATAGAAATTTTAGAGGTACAAAGCTGCTTTTGAGAAGAGCTGATCCACAAAAAACTAACAAGAACTGGAATCCCATTTACATCACCTCAAGTGACTTTCTGTATAAATGTGGATGCAGAAGCACATTTTTGAAGGAAGCAGTAGGTAGTAAATCTGGAGCATATGGCCACTTTCTTTTATGGGAAATGCAGAATCCGGGCTGAAAAATCACAGTGGGTGCATCCACACTGCTCAGTCATGTTAAAAATATCTTGGCTAGTTCAGAGCAAGAGGGTTATCGCTGCTCTGTGCAGAGACATGAACTGCAATCCTGGAAGCTTCATGGCTGTAGAGGCAGGGCACGGCTCCTAGGCTAGTCGTCTTTGCTTTTAACTACCTTCAGCAGGAGCAGCTATGCTGCTCTGACCCAGAGCAAGCCCTTTGACAGCTTGGACACCACCTGCAAGGTGCAGTAGGATCCCAGGTGTCACCATGTCCCTGGTGACCCTGTTTTCATCACATGGCAGAACCTTGAAGAACTCCCCAGCTCCCGGGGCTGGGGCACGGCCCAGCCACAAAGCCTCAATGCTGTTGTGAGCCTCACAGCTGCATTGCTGCTTCTGCTTTGAGAGGAGCAGAGCAGCACGGAAGTGAGGACCACTGGGGAAAAATCTTAGTCCCTATGCGTTGTTAACCGCACATATGCTGCTAGCTCACATGCTCTGGTGCATTTTTACCTGGGCTCTAAGGGCTCTATGTCACATCCCTGCTCTGGTCACTGGTCAGTGCCTGCTCCTGGGTCACACATCACAGTTGTAAAGCTCCATGGCCCCATCATTTGGATCAGGGTTGTGTCTGCCCCTGGTTTTTATCCTTGTCTCAATCCACAGGCTTGCACTGGCAGAAGTTATGGTTTCACATGTCTGTTTATTCAGTTCTCTAATGTTTTCTATTTTCTGTACGCTGACACGTATTATATTCTCTCTCAGCCTCAATACCCTGGAGAAATTCCCATAATGAACTTGCATTCCTCATTCTACACCTACACCCCACCTAGTTATGATCAGCTCCCTAGGGCAAGCTGACACAGCATTCATGATTTCTACGCTTGAGTCGTCATTCATAATTCAACATAACGCTTTATTGATTTAGAAAGCAATAATTACATTTGTAGAACTTCTGTTTCAAAGTAAATTAAATAATTGAAAGAAAGAACTGTAATCACAATGCGACAGGTGGTAGAGTCACTTTGGGTTTTAAACAAGACTGGAAATTACCAAATTCCTTTTAAGGCACAAACAAGGGTGGATAGAGGACATGTCCTTTAATAACTCCCTTGCAGAATTCACTTAGTTCTTGTTTAAATTTGTCTGTCTTCTTTCCCATCTGACACAAATGAACGTCTGTTTAGAGGCCACCTATACCACCTGAGGTTACGGTTCAGCCATGTGAGTGAGCATACATTTAAGTGCCAGGGAAATGTTGCACCAAACAAACAGATTTTAGCACAACTTTAAATTAAACATGTAAGTATTTGCTCTGAGGCCTGGAGACCAAGTCTCATCATGTCTCTTTGCCTGGTGATTTTTATTCTGAGGTGAGTGCAGGAGAGATTGTCAGATAATGTGGGTCTGATTTTTAGACATGACAATCAGCTTTAGCCTCCACCAGTGTATTCAGGTGTGGTTTGGTTTTTTTTTTTGGCGGGGGGGTGGGGTGGGGAGGATTTCTTGGGAAAAAAGAGAGCCTCAAGCACAGGCTTAAGTGCCTGTTTATGAGAGATGAGAGGGTATGAAAGGTTATTTCARCATCATGCAGGAGCTCCTGATCTCATGGATCCCAATACTGTTGAAATAACCATTTCTGTAAGGAAGAAATTGGTAAGTGTTATCRTTGAGCTAGGTATGGATTTAGCAAAGGCAGGGCTAAGGGGACTATCATTTCCCTTGTCCTCCAGTTCTTCTGCCATGGTCCTGAAGAAGTGACTGTTATGACAGGAGAAAGTGAATGACAAGAATTAACATGAAGGTGAAAATCTCCCTGTCTGGATACAACAAGCTGAGCACACCTGCCTGTATTTGGGTTTTGGAGAGAGAAGCCCAACTCTGTGATGCTGCCCTCCTGAGTCTACACTGGGCAGGGGTGGAGGTGCCAGTCCATTGCCTTGTTGCAGTAGCAGTGGCTTAATTTTGGCTGGGCTTGCACTGTGGAGCTTGTACTTTTTAAATCTAGGCGCTGGGGACTCCAATCCATCGCTATCACTTGTATGAAGGGTAAATGCCCACCACCACCAAAAGGCAGTATGTGTCTACTCCAGCATGACAGTTAAATATATCTGTTCCACTTTTACACAGATAYGCAAAATCAAAAGAAGATAATTTCCTTTTCCAACCCAAAAAAAGAAGTTTATTAATTTAATCTGTATTTTTCTCTTTTTCTCAAGAGTCATCTAAAAGATACTTAAAACCCAAGTTTGCAAAAATAACGTGTTTTCTTATCTCATTTTGGAAGCTGGGAGTAAGATTTTTTTTTTTTACAGTTTGAAATACAAGTTTTGTGAACTCTGATACAGACTCCTGTGAATGAATATCTGTTGCTTGTCCACAAAGAAAATGGAAGAAAGATGTGGGATACTTACAGAGTTTCTGTTGGGAGAGTCAGACCCACTGCCAGAACTGCCCTTTTTGGTTTTCTGAGCTAAGGAAGTCCCAAAGCGGAGTGTTTCATACACAGGGTCAACCTTATTTCCACAGGCTGCAACAGAAGAAGCAAAACATGCATCAATCCCTTGAAGATGTTTCTGGTCATGTTCCTGCTCCACTTGGAGAAACACCTGCCTCCACCAACATGTTGGGGTGTATGCTTAAACACAAGTTGAGAGACTGTCCTGATAAAAAGTGTTTGATGAACTTAGTGGAATTGGCTTTTTCTAGCGATTTTCTGCTGCCTCTCTGCTCCCATAAAGACCATCCTCCTCTCACACAGGCTCTTCGGGCCCCCGCCATTGCCTTGTCTCTCTTCATCTGCCATCTTCCTTCTCTAATCACCACTGATGCTGGCTACACTGAGGTAAGGAAGACAAAGTACCAGGAGGCTTTAATCCATGTTTGCTGCCTGTTCCTACCACTGACCTCTTGAATTGCTCTCAACAGTAGATTCTTGAAGGGAAAAACCCTGCATCATGCCTGAGCATCCTTGTGGTATGGGTGGGCCATCACCTTTATCTGTCTACCCTCACAGTGCCACTACTTGGCTAATTTGGATAAACAGGATTGTCTGGATCTTCCTTGAAAGGTACTGACATCCCCACTGTGTGGCCATATGGGGTCTGGAGGCAGGTGTGAATAGGCACCTGCTGTTGGGAATGTGCTCCAGGTTGCTCAGCTCAGTCTAGGGGTAGCCAGAAAGGCCACCACCCCTGCTGGCGTATGTCTGTTCAATTCTGACTCCCACTCTCCCTCATAGCTGGCCCCAAAGTCATCTCCCATGACAGAGAAATGGATGTCTTCAATTGGCATGAGCAAATAAAGTTCAAATCCTGTTCTACATACTGCATTATTAGACCTCAGCCTCCCTTGAAGTACAAGGCAGTAGACACGTAGAATACAGTACATTTGTAGCACTGTGTAGAAGGAGGGAAATTTTGGCCAAAGTACTGAGAAAATACATGGGATTTTGAAGTTTGATGAGAGCAAAGCACACCTCATTTTTTAGCCAGAGTTTGTTCAAAATGTTTCTATTACTTCTGACAAAAATTACGGATGTTTTTTAGAAAGAAAAACTTAGGTGAAATCCATGTAATTCACTTTTTTTTTTTTTTAACTGCCAAAATCAACAAAGTAAATGTCCTCAGATATAAGTCATTTTAAACTGACTGCCTAGTTTTGGCTTTCATTTTTTTGTACTGCCAGGCTTGCCTGGTCAGAGTACTGGTGGGGAGAAATATTTTCCAAAATCAACTCAACTTGTCCATTTCAAAATGTTTCTTCTCAGGAATTTGGCATTACAGTGAGCAAAACCTGGTCTTTTAAATACTCAGACAATGTGTAGACATGGTCAATAAGGAAAAATATGAGGAAAGCAAGAAGTGTGGGTGAAAAAGGACAGGAACCTAGCAAAGTCCCTCAAAAGCCAGACCAGTGGTTGGAACGCCTCCCGCTGTTTTGATCTCTCTGTCTTTTATCTGGTTCTTCCCAGCTCAGACCTTCAACTGAATATTCCAGTGTTTCCTCCCTTTTAAGTTCCTACCTTGAGCTCAGGTAGTTGTTATTATTATAAACAGGGTAATTACTAAGAGGTTATATGTACAGGGTTTTGAGTGAAACGCACAATAAACACACCCTCTCCTCTTCCAGCTTTGTATCTTTGAAGTGGTCCTTTCCTGAGATGGTAGAAGGACATCCAGTCACCGAAAGGAGCTGGAAGGCTGCTGAGGGTAAATACCATGGCTGGAAGTCTGCCGCTGCTGTTGCAGAGCACTGCCAAAGGGAGACTGAATGGAAAAGCAATCAAAACCTACCAATAGGCATCACTTCTTTGATGCAGCCAAACTGTTCATGAATGAGTAGTGGTGAGCTGTAGTACCGTCGAAATCCCTTTGGCTGGAGGGAGAGAAAGCAAAAACAAATGAAGTGCATTGCTGCCATGATTGACGTAGTAGAAATAACCTCAGCCGTTTGGCTAGTGGCGTAACAGTGTGGTGAGGCTGGAAATTTGCCTCCTGTTGTTGAATCACTGTGGGGTTTATAGATCAGGGATTTATTTGATTTTTCTCCTGGAAAAAAACAATTTCCTGTATTTATGTAGAAGGAGGAGGGACTCATTTTCAGCCCCCCTTTTTCTTTTGTCTTACACAAAAGCAGCACTAATTAATTGCAGCAGAAGTGCTGAATCATTAGAGGTTCTAGGAAGTTTCCCTCTCCCTTTCTTCTTATGTAACGTGAATTTGCATTGTTTTGCATTTGCTAAATCTTCCCTACCCTAACTCCAAATCCTCATGTTCCCATGTATGCACTTATGAAACCCAAGGAATTTAGAGCCTTTCTATAGGTTTTTCTAAGGTTTGCTGCTGACTGACTGGAGCTTCCACTGCTTTTTTGTCTTGTAAGGTCAAAAAACTCCCCAAGTCGTCACCAGATGAGTACCCAAAATGAAGGTGCCAACACCTAAGTCTTTGGAAATGCCCTTCAAGGTATCAGAGATTCACAAATGGTCTCTCAGATTTCTAATCTTTGCAGGCTGTGAGATCTTCCAGTCACAGTGAGAAGTGTGAAAGCCTCATGGGGATGTGTGTATTTTCCGTGTCCTATGTTCAGTATACACCAAAAAATGATAGGCAACTACTTCTTTTGCTAATGAGCTGCAGTATAGATTGAGAAGGAATGAGGGGATTGATAAATTTGGTTTCTTAGAGGAATAAATTCCAGATGCCCCAGCCTCAGTTTGCCCCCAAACAAACTAGATTCAGACACAACATGAGCTCATAAAACTCCCATGACTTTGCTGGACAACTTCCTGCTGTAAATTTGGCATCTACTTTTCTGCTTTTTTAAGCTAGTGGCCACAAAAGCCAAGGCTGGAATCAAGGAATGTGTGAAACAATTCACGTGATTTAATATTTGGCTTGTCCAAGGCTTGCAATAAGGTCATTCAGCTCTTCACAGACCGACTTCCTATACCAGAATGCCTCACAGGGCTATGATTATGGTTTAAATGCATAAAGATTTGCCTCAGGTTTATAAACAACAATAGCATTCACTGAATACTCTTGGAGAGAAAAGATCTTTCCAGTGAAGGGTGGGTTTTCTAGCCCTTTTGAAGTCAATGCTTGCATTTTTTTCATCATTTAACACAGTGAAACTGTTTGGGTTTAGCTCGTATTTGTTTCAGGTGCCTTCAGGTTGCAACAAATCTGAGAACATCTGAAACATGAATATATGTATTCAGTTTTCATATTCCAAATGGTCATTTTTCCAAGTTCTTTTTCTAGGATTAACCAAAAGAACCATATTCCCATAAAAGACATAAAGTTGGGTTAGAATCGTCTCAAACGCAGTGTCCTGCCTTTGCCAGTAATGAGAATTTGCTGCTCAGAAGGTGACCCGGGCACTAAGGTGCTGTGTCCATACAGGGGTAGGTCTCCTCCCAGCCTCTCCTACTGAGAGACTGCTTCAAACTCTGTAGTGTCTCACTGTGAAGTATCCTTTGGTTTTCTTTTTAAGATGAATTATGGTTTTTCTTCAAGCCCTAACAGTGGAAAAAACAATAGAACATAATTTGAAGGATTTTTTCATTTGTTAAACACCATTGAAATATTTTGACTAATTTATAGCGTTCCTTGAGAGATTTACACTACAGCAAGCACAGTTTAAATCAAGGGAATTAATTCTGTTATTTAGCTAAATTTGGATTATGTAACTGTATTTTCACATCCACAATGCAGACTAGATTTGTGTTTCATTTTTGTTCAGGTTTTTGAGTAGTAGCAATTGCCCAAATTGATAATAGGGCACCACCTGGCTTTAGTTTTCCCACCTCAGTAAAGTGACCTGGTGTCAGTTCTGTTAATGCACCAGCTAAATGCCAGCCAGGGGGTCAGGCACACAAAGCAAGTGGCTACAGCACAAGCTGGTGCCTCCCACTGCACTTGTTGCCCTGAGCTGCTCACTTACCAGCTTGCCCATGCAACGCTGTTGTCCAATACTGTCTACACATTTGTGGTGGATGCTCATCTTACAAGCCTTACAGCGCAGTCCGTGCTTAGCGTTTGTCCCTGTGAAATGCATGGAAATGATTTAATTAGACAAAATCGATAGTTTCCATGCATTTAACAAATAATGAACTGAAAGAACTGATGGGGAGGTCAGTTGCAGTAGAGTAAATTCTTCACCTTGCCTACATTTTTTTATATACATTTATACATGCATTTTCTTTACAGCCTCTCCATTTTTGGCATTTCTCTCCCAGGCTCTTTCCTAGGCTATCACTGCCTTTAGATATATATTGGATTATGCTCTGTTGTATGATAGTCTTATCAGTGAAGTCTCTGCCTCGTGAACATCAAGCAAAATCCCTTTGCTATTTTGAAAGGGCTTGGCAAGAGAGCTGTGTGCAGCTGAGGGAGCCACTGAAGGAGCATCCAGACTCTGGAGCTGCTCTGGGGAGCCAGGCCATCAGTGGAGGGCCAGGTTTTGTGGGTGAGAAGTAGCTCCAGGGGTGTGTGAGAGGGCTAAGCCATCTCCCTTACCATTGCCCACCCACGCACCTAGGGACTGCTGCTCTCACCTCCCTGGGCCAGCGCTCAGAGTGTGCAGGAAGGGCTCCTTGCACATCCCTGAGCAGGGCAGTGAGGATGCCATGGGTCTGACCTTGCTCTCCTTCACTGGCAGTGGAAAAGTTCAGTGCTGTAGGTAGGGGAGCTTCAGGAGAAATTTTGCCTTACAGAAGCAGACTTCTCCCACTTGGGCAACAGTARTTCTGCATTATCTTCAAGGTGGACCTACTCTTAAATGACAGAGCTGAGTCTGTTTGCTTCTAGGCAGGAACAGTCACTCTTGTTCATACACCCGTAAGACTTCCTAAACTACGCAGAAGCAGTTAAGCTGCAGCAACTCTTTTAACCCCATAGGGCTGTACAAATGGAATGAGTAAACAACATGTCAGTTCATTATCATCTACTGTGAGAGTGAGTAAGAAACAAGGTAGTAAAAAAACCCCAAAAAACTCTTGACATTTTAACCGGCCCTCATTAGTCAGACATGATAGGAATATTAGTCAGAAGGATCCTGCATCTGAAAGTACTCATGTAGCTCTTAGTTATTTGAGCGGTTAACTCCATGTACACGCTGCTGACTTCATTCAGTGAAATGCTACGTCTGAAAGAAGCACTTCAGGAAAGGGCTCATCAAGTTGATGACAAAACCCGAGCCTTGACAGGACCGTTTTCAGGGGAAGGGGTCACTGAAGTGACCACTTTCAAGCCAGATAGAAGCAGGCTGGAGGAGCTGGGGGCGGCTGCAGTGAGCCAGGCTCAGACGTTTCACTTGTGCGCTTCTTGTAGGACAGGGAACTGACATCCTCCCCGCCTTCCTACTGAGACTGCTGGAGAGATGGGGAGTGAATGGGGTTGAGTGTGGGGTGCAGCCCGGGGACTCCCATGGAGTCAGGTCAGCGCCTGCACAGCGCCTCACAGCTCGGGTATGTGCAGACGTCTAGCCTCATTCCTGGGGTCTTTTTTCCTAATAAACACAGAATTTACTAGAAGAACACATCCCTGATGGTTTTTTTTTCTGCGTGGTTGCACTTGGATTACTGTGCTGTGAGGATTTTTTCAGTTATAGTTTCTTTTCAATAACACATGCTCAAACCAATATTGACTTCTGCGGCTTTGTGCTTTTATTACTGATGATGAAATGCTGAATCACCCTTCCTGACGGTCAACAACTGACACAGTGAGAAAACAGGACTTCCTCCACATTTTTTTATTATATTGATAGGGTGGAATGAAAAAAAGGAAAATGACATCATGCTTTGCCTATACAACATGTATTTAGCATCAGTGCTTGCACCGGCTCTAATTCTCCTCTCACCCTGGTCTGTACTGGCACAACTCTTACCTGCTTTACCAAGTTACTCCTGAGATTCAGCTGAAAAGGCAGTCAGTCTCACAGTCTTTTCTGCTGGCTGTGTTACGCTCTTCCAGCCATTTTAGTGTTAGCATTACAAGGTGGATATTGCTCCTTACATGTTATAACCATGTGATCACAGAAGACACACATTTGTCAATATAACTGCGCATCCAAATGACGTGCAAAATGAATGCAAAGTATCTGTACTACTTTCAAAAATCAAACCCCAACTTCTTCAGAACAGAAATCTGTGGTCATGTGAAAATGAGTAAGACAATAAATTACAAAAGAAAACCACTATATTTCTATTGCTGAATGCCATTTGTTACCTGTGGGTAGGTAAGTAGTGGCTTCAAAGAGAAGAAAAGTATTTCAGCCATACACTTGAGTCTACAAGAAGTCTTTGTAAATCAAAATGAAATTCCCTATAACTACCAAAAGCTTCAATCTTTAATTCATTGTGATTTCTAACTACTTGGTTTACTGTGGGACTAGGCAGCTTGGAAATAATTTGCATGTATATCTCCCTGCCTCCCACTGAGGAATAACTAAAGGGCTTAAAGAAGAAGCATTTATTCTGTATTTACACTTAACTACCATATCTCAAGCTCTGAAAATGGCATTTCTACAAGACACGTTTTGTTTTTTCCCCAGGATAATTCTTTCTTCTTCAGTTTCTGATCTCCATCACACTAAATCAAACCTCCTCAGAGAATCATTGCTAAGCTATTTCAAAACTGCATGCCAGAGATTAGACAACTACATATTGGAAATGTATCTCACCCAAAAGTTCCTGAGATTCAGAACTGAGGCACGGCCACAGCTCACAGTATGGAGAAGAACAGATCCACATTCAGTATAGGTGTAAATGAGACCAGGGTTTGACCTGTTGCATCAATTTTTGGCCTCCCATGTAAGCAAGCTTGTTGACTTTGCAGTTGCCTGAATGGGGCTGGTTTTGGAAGGCATCCTGGTAGTTTGAAATGGGGAAAAAGCAGGCAGAACATGGATCTTACAAACAAATTATGTAAAGCTGAGTGAGTAYGGTGAGAGTCCTACAGTTATGCCAGTATAAGACAGGTATTTCATTATGCCTAATGTAGTGGCACAGGATATAGCAATGTGTTGAAACATTATTTGCCAATAAATTCCCCCAGAGAGCATGAGAAAGCTAGGAATTTGGTCTGAACATACATTAAATAGTAGAAAATAAGTGGTGTTAATGACTAAAAGTAAAAAATGATGACGATGACAATAATAATAATAATAGTAATAACAACAACACAATGGGGCAGACTATTTGAGGGGAATTTGTATCGTTTCACTTATCTGCCACAGGGTACCAGGGCTTGTTTGAAGTTGAAAGCCTCTCTGTGGTGTGCTTATTCCCACTGGGTTAATCCTTCTGTAGACTGAAGCATGGGGAAGGGGAAGAGTAAGGAGAGAGTTCACATTTGAGATGGCCACAGCAGTGTCTGGAAGGGCCAGTGTTCCTGCAGTAGTAGTGAAGTCTGGGATACTAAAACAGTCCCCTCAGGGACTTCTGCTGAACATACACTGATGACCTGCAAGCCTGACCATCACTCTCTTGTTTGCTTCCTGTCCCCGTAAATAGCTGACAGCCTGATTGCAGCCTACCATTTATTCCCATTAGCAGATATTCCCTATGCGAACCTTAGAGCACAGCTGGAAGCTACTGGTATAAAGTACTCACTGAAATGTCTTGGCCCACCTGGAATCATTTCAATTTGTGGTGGATCAGAAATAGAGGAACTAAAGGCTTAGCAATTAAGCTAAACTTGGAGTACCCTAACTACTTTTTTCTCTGGTTTTCGTTTAAAGGGAGAGTAGACTAACAGCTTTGATGGACTCTTTGTTATTACCTTCAAAAAGAAATCACCCCTCTCACCCTCTTCTCCAAAGACCCTTACTAAGGTTACTTAATCAAATTGTTAAATGCTGAGCATACTAGAACAAAGGTTCTGCTCAGTCACCTTTTGACTGCAATCTAGGGATGTGACTCTCTCTATTTTTATTAAGGCACACTACTTCATTCACTGAACAGGGTGGACAGTATTCAATGAATGGGCAGCTCTATTCAATACTCCTTATTTACTTTCATCCGTCAGTGTGTGTCCTTTAGCATCATCTCTTGAGTACCATATTAGCCTAATTCCAAATACAAGGTGATTAATAGCCTCATGGGCTTTCCTATGGGCTCACTGTCTTTGTCCCTTTATGCCTTCCAATATGAGCACGTTTGCCAAAACTTGGATGAGATGGCTCCCCTTTGAGGGACTAATGGGTAAAACTGTCAGAGGTGTCACTAATACGGCACTATTTGGCCCAGATGCTGGCTATTAAGTTGTAAAAATTGCAAGCTGCTAAAACGGGGGGTTTAGAATGGAAAGTACTGGACATGTTTAGCTGACTCGTAGTGCCCATAAACATAACTGTCAATGTAGTCATGAAATTCATATAGGAAAAAAACACTCACACATACATTTGCACATATGTCCTCTGTGTCCTATGTATTAAAGTATTTATTAATTATCTCACAGTCTGTAAAGGCTTATTCCTTTTGCAAATGAAAAAGCCAACTGACAAAAGAAACAGTGTTTCACTGGAAGCAAATGAGGAAATTTCATCTCAGGATACCTGAGTAGCTCTTAAATAAAAACTTACAAATAAGGTTCTGCCACAGTCATTTTCTTCAGATAGCAGCTAATGCATCCAGACACCCGGCACTGGAAGGACRCATTGTTTTGAGAAGTAGGTCATGTTTAATGACGCCTTGCTAGAAATACTGTACGACTGGGTCAGCTCTCATTTGAATATCTAAACCAGTGGCTAGGTTTTCCAGAACAGCCATGGAAAATTGAATCTTAAACTGTTCTGATAATCTGACCTTAAATACTACCAAAAGGACACACTGCATCACTTTTGTAAATCTGAGCCTTTTTTGGAGGAAGCCTAAATGGAAACAGAACACCTCAATATACATGAATGGAAAGATTTGGAGGCAGAGAGAGACAGAGGAGACAGGGCAGAATTTGACTCCAAGTTTTTATTTTATTTTATTTTATTTAGTCTCTCCTATAAAAGTAATATAGTAACTACTCTACATTTCAGGAAAGTGACATTTATCCTAAGGAATGCAAATGAGAATTGTTTGTCACACACATGCGAAGGGAACCTTTATCATCCTCTTGGCCAGCACAGCTATGGCTGCAGCGCTGTTGGCTGATGCTTTTTGCCTGTTGTTTCAAGACTCAACATAAGATTAATAGCTAGAGAGGGAGAACAAGTCCTACAGCCTGGAGAAATTTGAAAGAAAACTGCAAATGCTGGTAACAACATGACGTTATGCTGACTGTATAAAGATAACTATATTAGGCACTTACGCTAAAGTGGGGAAAAAAAGGAGAGGATAAAAAGATTCAGGTCTACAAAAGAGAGAAAGAAGAAGGGAAAGAGACACAGAGAGACTCTCACCTCCAGCTAATCCAGCTATGACCCAATCACTATTTTGTATCATTCCAGCTGAGAGGAACGTGCCAGTCAGAAATTGTTTTGATTTAAAACTTTCATAAATAAATACATTTAAAATTACACATTTTCCATAGAACTTCAACTTCTGCCGTGGGAGGCTGATAAAAATAATGAGTGCCTTGCCCCTTTCTCCCCAAGCACATTTGCAATTGTCACCAGAAAGCTGTCTCCATGCCAGAATTTATGGGAAATAGAGGATTTTAAGCAAGCTGGGCCAGTATTGTAGCAGTGAAGGGTTTAGGATGTCACCTTAGAAGGAGAAAGAAAAGTCCCTGAAATGGCACTGGTGCCCCTGCAGTCATCTCTAAGCCTTTGCGCAACCTCCTCTCCCGCCCCCTTCTTCATTTTTAATTAATTGTTTTTGTGTAAAAGCTCTGATGCTGAAAGGGAGACTATTTTTAAAAACTCCTCTATGGCTACTTCCGGCCCCTGCAGCTGGCTGCTGCTGGACAAGCGCTCGCCCTCCTCCTTCCCCTGCTCTGCCTCAGTCGAGAGCTGCGGGTAGAGCAGAGAATGGCATTTTCTACACAGGACATCCACACCTTTAAAGTTAAAAATCTTGAGCCTAATTCCCCCAAATCATTAGGTTCGTAAGGATGAGTTGGGGATCCCTTGGCTTGCCCTTCCTTGGCCTTCAGCCTTGTTGGGTGCCTCCTGCCACCTTGGGAATTGCCCCCTTTCTCTGCCCTAATACCTGGCACTCTCCTGCTTCTTTTTCTTAACTGATGCTGGGACCCCATCACCTGCCCCAGCTGACATCATGGAGAGGACAGAGGTGCAGATCCTCAGCTGGTCATCAGGCGAGCTATAGATCAAAGCCTGCACCCATATTTCCCCAGCCACCCTAGATGGCCGACCACTGGAAGTCATTGCTGTCTGATGCCTGACTGATAATTCAAGTTGATGGATGCACAGTTGCCAGGTGCGTTGACTGATACACAAATATTCACCTCACATAAAATTACCAGTACTATTAGCAATCCTCCCATTGCACTTTCCACTGCTAAATACAGGTCTGAATGGATTGTTCAAAAAAGTAATAAAAAGAGGACATAATAATTTTGTGGTCTGCTGTGTATTGTTCCGAACTGGCCCACAGATAAATGTGTTATGGCAGCTCTTGGCATTGTTATTTTGATGATTCAAAAGTATCAATTTTCCTTTTTTAAGGAGATGAAATTGCACTTTATGGATACCCTTCTCTTTTGACCTGACTAGATAGTCTACACTCATTTGAACACTGTGGCAAAGGCACTCTATGCATGAATAACAGATGTGTAGGATGAAAAAGTTCAAACCACACAGAGAAAACTAGGCAAAAATCTTATTTAGGCAATTTTTCATGAATAATGGCAGCATGGGATTGACTTCAAAAGTTTTACTCTTTAGTAAGGGKTTTTTTTGTGTTGGTTTTTTTTTTTACAGTTAAATCCACCAGCTCAAAATGTGCAGAGTTGTGGGTAGGTTAAATCAGTAGCTCCTTGGGATGGGGGTACACTGTATAGGGACATCCAACAACATGTGGGAGCTAGAGGAAGAACCCCTCCATTTGGGACCAAGCTGCCAGCTCGGGACCTGACACCTTGACTGGTTGGAGTGTCCCGTTCCCCTGAGTCCACCTTGTGTCAATCTAAACCAGAAGGGAGAAGCTGGGACTTGCATATTTATGTTCTGTAGAATAGGACTTGATATCCAACCATGGTACCTGTCCTGCCAAATTAATAAATTTTAGATTATATGYCACTGAGAGGTGTGGGTCTGTTTCAGTGCCTACCCCACCCAATTTCCCCATAACAATTTCCAATGTTTAAACACCAAGAAAAGTTGCCTTGCATGTAGGCAGGCTACAAAACAGTGCATAAAATTAGAACTGACTTCCTAGTGACATAGTTTTCTTTAGAAACGACATGCTGAGAAAAAACTGAGGCAGGTTTTTCTTCAAGGCTGTTACAGAGAAGAAAAATATCCCTACTAAACTGAAGTCCTTTCTAACTTCATGGTTTTAATCATACATATCAGCAAGAGTAAATGCCTTTATTCCTCTTGCAAATCAACTCTGTAACTCCTTGACAAAGAACTTCCAATGCTGCCAGACCTCTTATTCTGTGGTTCAGGAACAATGAGACTTACTTACTTAAAATGCAAATAGGCCTTTCCTTTCTTTTGGTGCAAAAGTGATTCTCATTCTTGATGTCTGGTGATCAGAAGAGAATGAAAGTCACTGCCCTGTGCTGAAAAATTTGACCACAAGAGGCTATTTTGCAATGCACTTTTCACATATTCAGCAGCTTTGCTATAAATGTCTGTCCCTGAAAGGAAATATCCACCTCCGTACTTCTTAAAATATCATCTCAGGTTTTTGATCATCTAAATGTTAATTAAGATGCTGGAACGCCATGATAAATAAACTAACAACTAACTATTATTGAAAGAAAAAGTCCCAGTCCTCTAAAAACCAAACACGATAAATCATATCTAACATTCTTTGCTCTAAACAAACTGACACTGATATCTCAATACCTACTTTTCTAGACAATTTTCTAGACAATTTTCTAGACTGCTGAGCCTGTGCTTGTAGATCTTTGCACCGGGTTGCTTTGCTGAGAAGGAAAATAGCTCAAAGAAGATAGGCATAGACTTGCCTATGGGAAGTGATGCTGAACTGCTCCAGAGATGATGATGGTACCAGAGCTGAACAGGACAAGGGAACATGGAGAAATTAAACCTGGTGTGGTGTCCCAAAGGAAGACAAGCAGAGATCAGTGGCTGATCTTGGTCTCAGTATTAGTAAACATAGTGTGTTCAGTAACTCTTCTTGAGATGAAGATGATGAAAGTCAGATTTCAAACAAGATCTCCATGTTGGCAGGCTCAGGTTATTTGTACCTGTGTTCTTACATGTGTTGAAATGAAAAGCCATCCAGTTACAGCCCTTTTTATTGTGTTTTGAGACGCTTTGAAAAAGCAGTTCAATTTTGTAGGGCCACTTACATGTGCCGAAACCTTGATCTTTCAAGAGCCTTGTACCATTATAGAGGAGTTGGAAAACACAAAAACAGTATCTGAACAAAACCTATGCTGCGAAATGAAGAGCAGGGCTCTGGGCTTGCTGAAAATGTGGGAAAACAGTTACAGAACAAAAGAACAGTCTGCCCTCAGCAAAGGGATTTAATATCCTCTCTGGTCTGCTAATGGATTTTTAACATTGCCTGTTGCTTACAGAGCTCCATCATCAATGGGCTTGAAATGAGAGGCTGCTATGTGCCAGAAGATTAGGACAATCAATTAGGACTATAGAAGGTTTAGTTAAAAAAAAAAACCTGATATGTAAATAGCCAGTTGCTCTCTGGCCTTCTGCTGTTTCAAACTTACTGAGTTTTTTGGCTCTTTCCTCCTGTAGCAAAAACGCTCCCTCATCAGCGCAACCTCTCGGTGTTGTTCCTGGTCTTTGTTAGCACAGACTGACTGGCAGAGCCTGCAGCAATGGGCCTTGCACATGAAATGCTGACGTGTGACTTCTACCATGGCCACGATGCCTCTCCCTCCCTCTTTTGCCCATTTCACAACAGCAGTGATGGAGCTGGAAAGTGGAGCAACAGAAGACAACTACATGTGTCTTCACCTAAAATCTAGTGCATGGTCAGGATCTGGCCACACACAGGCTTCTGCTCCAAAGCCATTTCTTTCCTTGGATCACATGTAGCTGAGGAGGACTTCATCAGAAGCTACAGGTGTAAGTGACAGCATGATTTGCTCAGACTACAGATGATTCAGGGCACCACCATAAGTAACTGAGCAGTTATACCAGTTTGGTGGGATCAGTTTTCAGGGAAGTTATTTTTACAGTTAGTCACAATGTGTTGCTTCTTTACAGAATTTTACATTCACATTTTATAACAAAGTGTTTCAGTTTCTTTTCCACAGAAGTTTTGAAAACAAAAAATGAAATGGTAAATGTGGAAAAACATTCAAATGAAACCTTTCAACCCAAGTGCAAGTTTTTTTAAAATTTCTTTTTTCCAGAAATAGCTACTGATTTCAGTGAAATCAAACAAGTTGGGCAGAAAAACACTTTCGTTTACTACTGTCATCTGCTCAAAGAGGCAATCTCAGTCTTCACTGTTACAACTTGAGAGAATTTAGTACTTGCCACATAGCAGTGCTGGCCTAAAGCACACCTACAAGTATACTTCCACGTGGCATCAATTATTGTTTAAATGAATAAGAAAAACTTCTGTCAAATGATTGTACAGAAGTTTCTGCAGCTCAGCAATGCAAAAAGAGTATTACCTGCCTGGGGGTCAATCTGGGGAGTGAAAAAATATGGACATTAAGCTGAAATTTTGCTTTATTTCTAAATATTTAAATCATTAAACCAAAAATACCAAAAATCGGCTTTCTAAGATTTTGTCTATCAACAGGAATAATTCAATGCATCACTCATAAACTGTCCATGGTTAGAAAGTATTTGCATTATTTGAATTCACCCTGGATTCAAGTAGGAACTAGCCAAGCCAACTTAAGCCATAGCTTTTCTCATCTACACATGTRGTTTACACCAGCATGACTACGTGGTTTCTTGTCCAAAAACCTTAATTAACATTGACCATAATTGTGTTACCACTATTAGAGATAAGGAAACCCACAGGGGTAGCAGTAGGCTTGGTAGCTACAACTGTCTGGCCTGTACAATGATATAACCTATAATAAAAGTCTAGCAAAATCCATCAGATAACCTTGCTTTTAGCAAAATTAATTCTAGTGCAACAGGAGCTGTTGGTGGGAAGTTACTGAAGGCATGATTTGGAGGGGAGGAGAGAAAAAAAAAAAGCAGATCAGTGTGTCAGAAGGCACTGGCACGTAGCTGGATCTCACTAACAGAGAGCTGGGTCAATGCACTTATTCAGATATAGGAGCTGTCATAGGCAAAAAATAGCTGAAATTGTGAACATGAACAGGCAGCAGATAACTGTGTGTATGTGCATGGGTGAATGTCTGAAACTGAACTCCTGAACTCTCAGACAGGAGCCTGCTATTTGCAAGCTGCAACCAGTATGGGCTGCTTGGAAATTTTGACAACACTTTGACTAAACAAAAGTGATGCATCCCAAATCCTCCAATTAATAAAGAGACAGGAGACCCACCCACTAGTTAAGAGGCTGATCACGCGCTGTTCTTATGCACATACACTATTTAGACTGGAGGAACTGGGAGCTTGGTTTCCAGAAAGAAGATCTGGTGCCAAGAGATGGGTTCCTGTAAGGAAGAAGTGGTCTCGGAAAGAAGAAGGGGGCCCAGAAAGAAGGTGGTGAAGATCCTGGCCTGGGGAGAGGTCTGGGAAATGGGGGAAGATCCTGGAGATGAGGAAGCCATGGACATCAATGCCAGGGGATGCCCATGGACCTTGGCCAGTGGTGCCTGAGACCAGTAACTGCAAGCAGCATCACAGCAGGAACCGACACAACTTTCTGCCCAACCTTCTCAGGCCAGCAGCGACCTCCCTGGAGGGAAGGGGAGACCTAGGGAATGAAATGCTGGCAGGGAGGGAGGGAGGGAGGGAGTGGATGAGTGTGAGAAAGAATAAGTAGGGTAAAAGCTGTAATGTCACTGATTCTTCAGTAAAACCTGGTATCCAGACCCTCTCCACATTGGTATTTATGCTGTCTCACCCTTGACAAGAGCTCAGTATCATTTTTGATTCTTTGGTTAAGAAACAGCCTAAATTTCCAGATGGGGCATTTTGAAAGAGCATCTGTGAGAGACACACCCAAACCCCATCAATGTCTTAAGTGTTGAATTTTCTGTTGCTCTTCCGAAAAATCTCCATTTCAGCTAACAAAGAGTTTGTTGCCCTTGGAGAACACCACTAAGCAGTTCAGTCTGCCAGAGCGTGTCATCAGCTTGTTACGGAAAACAACTGCTCATCAGAGGCTATTGCTCATCTGCTGCTCTCCAAGGAAACCACCCCTTCTGGTGACATTTGAGACCCCTCATACTCAGTGGCTGTTTATCCCATTGTGCTGGTTTTGGCTGGGATAAAGTTAATTTTCTTCATAGTAGCTAGTATGGGGCTATGTTTTGGATTTGTGCTGGAAACAATGTTGATAGTACAGCGATGTTTTCGTTTTTGCTGAGCAGTACTTACACAGAGTCAAGGCCTTTTCGGCTCCTCACACCACCCCACCAGCGAGTAGGCTGGGGGTGCACAAGAAGTTGGGAGGGGACACGGCTGGGACAGCTGACCCCAACTGACCAAAGGGATATTCCATACCATATGATGTCATGCTCAGCAATAAAACTAGGGGGAAGGTTGGCAGGGGCCCACTGCTCAGGGTCTGGCTGGGCATCGGTCAGTTAGTGGTGAGCAATTGTTTTCATTTGCATCATTTGTCTTTCTTGGGTTTTATTTCTCTCTGTTATTTTCCTTTTCATTACAATTTGTTATTATTATTACTATTATTATTATTTTATTTCATTTCAATTATTAAACCGTTTTTATCTCAACCCACGAGTTTTCTCACTTTTACCCTTCTGATTCTCTCCCCCATCCCACTGAGTGGCTGTGTGTGGCTCAGTTGCCGGCTGGGGTTAAACCACGACACGGATCCAGAGGTTATTAATGGAAAATGGACTTCCATGCTGAGCTGTGTTGAGGGACTAGATCTAGCAAAACAGACCGAGCACCTTGGTGTAAACTCTCCACATTTGCTAGCTGCAACAAACATTGCAAGACAGACAACATCTCACCCTGCAGCTGTAAACAGATGTGCAGATGAACCCCTGATGATGCCAATATGCTGTGCCTGGGCTTACAGAGGAAGGCAAAGTGGTGGAACATAATGAGGCTGCACATAGCCTCTCATTTCAAGCCCATTGATGATGGAGCTCTGTAAGCAACCAGCAATGTTAAAAATTCATCCCCATGCTTCACAAAAAAAGACCTGGGGCAACACAAAGTCTGTCTGGAGAGTTTCATGTGCCACAGATCTTGGGATATGAAAGATTGCTACACTTCTGAGAGGTGCAGCTAGAAAAACAGGCAATATTAGCACTGCAAATACAAGTTCCCTCATCAATACACCCAACGCTTATTTAGAGGGATCTTCCTGTGCATTAAATCTATAGCCTTTCTTTTGTGATTGCTGAGGAAGCCAATCAGCAACACACTGACTATGACGACGTAGTTCACACTGGCTCAGGGATTATACCAGCCGTATGCCATGTCCTCTCTTGGCTGGGAAAATGGAATTGTTGCGGGGAGTGGGAGGAAGACATAGCCACCTTCCCCCCCGACCCCTTCTTTGTTGCTTCCAACCCTTCTATTAAGCAGGAAATAATCTAGTGATCAAAACAAAATATTTCAAGATTTTCAAGATCACTGCCTGCATGTTATAAAGGAAGCTACAACGTAATCACAATTTTCAACTGCAGAGTGTGTCTTCAGAATTAGAAGTCAGGGAGGGGATCCATGTGTGTGCAGCATCCTTCAGCATGTAAGATAAACTTATGTCGAAGAGGAAAAAAGTTATAGATTGTGTATACCAGGAAAACTAAACTTTAGGCAGTTTAGAGAAGATAATTGCTGAAGTTGCATTTACTTGCATTCATATTATCAAAGCAGAAAGAGCATGCAATGCTCCATGTGAGCCACAAGGATCATTGCTCTCTGAGACATCCTTCTATATTAAGGACAACAACAAGCAACTGTGGGTAGGCATTTTACTCTACATGATGGCAATGCTCTATTTCTTGCAAAAGCATTTCTGCTAATTGCCTCCTTTTATGGCTTCTGCAACTCATAGTAAGGTGAAGCTCCTAATAATTTCCCTTCTAGATGATGCTTTTGTCAGCTATGCAGCAATTATCCACATAACAGTGATACTCTGGTAGACAAAGACTCTAAGTAGAAAAATAATGTTTTTACTAGAAGGTCAGCTTCAAAGATGCATTTAATTTGCTTATCTGAAAACACCCGCTGTCCCATATGAGCTCAGGACAAGTACATAGCAGGACATAAAAAAAGAAAGCCTGTATTCTGCTTCATCCCTAGGTCTTTAACAAACCTTAAGCTTACCATTATGTTCTTCACTAGGGGTGATCTCAGGAGCAATGGCCAGTACCGAGTAGGGTGTTTGGTATTTTTCAATGTAGTTTTTGGTCAAAAATCATCTTGGCTAAGATCATGTTAAAATACTGATTGAACATGTGCTGGAAATTTTTATTGTTTTCCATCCAATTAGGCAGCAAATGTTGGTCAACATCTTTAAAGACTCTTTTCACTGAGGATTAACTGCAGTTTCATATTAATAGCAATTTCCCCCAAATTACAGTAAGCTTGAAAATTATCTAGTAACAAATGTGAAACATGCTTGATGCTGTTCAAGGACGAATTAGAATTTAAAATRTATTTCCACCCTCTTTCCTCAGCTAAGCAGTTCCTGATTATCCAATTTACTGATAACATTCTTGCCTCATCTCAGAGGAGGAAGCCCTCCCAGAGGATAAACAGACTAAATATTTGCTTTTCAATATTTGCTTTAAAGTACGTTTAACTCTTTATTACCAAAGAAAAATATTAATTTAATGCAGGGATAACATGTGGTCCGCTGTAGCTACTTTACAAATGTGGGGATGTATGAATTGGATACTTTTTGTCATGCTTATTAAAAATAGGAGACGTACCGATGGAGCACACCTATACTGCGTATACCATATGTATTTCTACCTCTTTCCATCTGTTCATCCCCACTTTATGTATTTTAATAAACAAACTATCCACTTTCTGGAAATTTTGCAGAGTCCAGATGACAGTATCTACACCTGACTAGTCTATAACTAACAGTTAACTGCATACTGTACAGTTTGATTAATGTAGTACTTCATCTTTCAAGAAGGCTTTTGTTTAGCTCTTTTTACAGGGATCCTCTCAAAAGTGCGAAGGTCTATGCTTATGGAGAGTTATTAACTCAAGAAAGAAATCATAGGAGAAGCCAAGTTCAATTTCAAGCTAATAGATATGTTAGAATTATTATTTTGCATCAATTTTTTGCAGATGTGTGTTAAAAAATCCAATGTTTTTGTTTGCCCTAAACTCTAGCACAGCAGGTCAGAGAGGACTGAAGTAATTCTCACTCACACCGGTTCTCAAAAGTGCTAGAAGATTTAGGTGCCCAGAGCCATTCAGCATCAATTGGAGCAAGAACTTCAGTCTCCTAAATCCAGGAGTGGATTTACTGGAGGGAAGGAGGAGGGAGAGACAGGGACTTTAGGCCATTTAATAACATATGGGATGGCAGCTGGTACCAGTCACTGACAAGGTTACACAACTGCCCCTTTTCCTCACAATCAAAACCAAAGGAGGCTGGATTTAGCTGCTTTTGAAAACCTCTTTCCATAGGGAAACTCTTTGCCCTCTTGCGTGCGCGCGCACACACACACACAGAGTTTTATACTGTAATAGTCTCTCAACTGGAAAATAGATCTGGGAAGGCTCAGCTATGACTGCACAAGCTCATTGGAGAGGTGGACATGAAGCCGCCTCCACAAGCTGCTCCAGGGGCATCTCCTCCTCACTGGCAGCTCTTTACCCTTCTCTACAGGGGACAACTCCCATGCTGATGCAGTGGCAACACGAATCTCTTCCCCCAAGGTCATCTGGGCTGGGAGATGCTAGAGAAACTGGGAAGAGTGAGGGCAAGGTGAACACTGAACCAATAACATTATTTTTTCCTTTATCCTGCAAGAAAAGCCTCAGTAAATAAAAATGCTTTTTTTTTTTTTTTTAATTTAAGAGCTCTGGAGGAGTCCTCCAAAGTACCATAGCCTTGGAAACACAGCTTCAGTTACAGTCATGCTTCCCAGGAGTACTTCTACTTTGTCTAGCTGCCAAGCAGTGGTGGTCAACCTGTGACTGTTTATCGCATCCTYGTCTACCTGGATAATGCTGAATAAAAGGCAGGCTTGGATCAAACCAGAATGCCTACTTAATGGAGTGAGGCAGCAAGCTTAAAAACGTCAAGAACATTCTTTATGAAGGAGCTGATCAGATTAGAGGCAGAAAGCACTGTGTCATAGTTCCTGTGAAATTTTGCTATATTTAATAAACATCCACATAAATTACAGTTATATAAACACTTCCTCAACTATGGAGTTTTTCCATTACTTATTAGTCGCAGTTACTGATAGTCTAAGAGAAGAGACTCAGTGTAGCGACTAACAAGAATGGGGGACCATAGCTCCAATCCAGATCTCTTTCTTTCCTTCATTCCTGCATTTGAAAAGCTGGGCCAATTTATCAACTTTGAGCCTAGCTTTATGGAGGATGTTGCATTACAGCTTTGGGGATAAAAGTGGTTGAAAGTTCTAGTAGCCACAGCAGCACAGTGAAATAAAGAAATACAGGCCGCTTAAAAGATGTGGCCCGAAAGAATTATTCATGGCACTTTGTTGGTGGTTTGAAACTCCAGAATGACGGGCTAAACCAGAACAGACAGTGGTAGGAGTGAGTCAATACTGAAGGGATAGCACAATTTCACTCCTGAAGCACTGTTGATTAGTAGACTGGAAGTAAACTAGGGGTAGCTAGGGGTTTATTACTGGTTTAATCTTCTTGCTTGCTTGTTTGTTTTCTACAGATTTCCCTGCTTGGAACCTAGTTAGTTCCCTGAGAAGGCAGGTACTGAGTTATTTACCTCCAGAGCTGCAAAGGTCTGGAGAATCTGCATCCAAACCAGAAACTCGATTGCCCTGAGACCAACTATAAATGCAAATATCTCAGGTACCTAAGCCAGCAATGGCATAATCCAGAAGGACATGGTTTTGACTGTTATTGGACATTGCAGACCACAATTTTGTTTGGTCTTTCTGAAAGTTTGTGGCCCTCCAGCATGTCTTTCCAGGCAAAGATACCCCAACAGGTATGTCAATAAAACAGGTGGTTGGTCAAAATTCTGTGTCAGAGTTAAGGTTAAGCACGGAATGAAACTGCTAAGTACACTTTTGAAACACAAAGAAACGTATAACGATGTTGTTATAAATGAGCAGCTATTTCTCTAAAACACATTTTTAAAGGATTGACTTCAAAAGCTATTTTTAAAAGCAMAGTGGCTTACTTTTTTGCTACACTACTTCTATTTGACTTAGATGGGAATACATTAATTGCATGTAATATGCTTGGAATGTGTGGAAAATGACATTTTTTCCATGTGAGTCAGCACAGGAAATGAACTGCAAATGAGTAAAATGTTGAGAAGTCTACAGATGGAGTTTTTTTTAAAATACACAATGTTTTTCAAGAGTAGAGTACTGACATCATGTTTTCTTCAAGAGTAAAGTATCAGAGAGATGACTGATGACACATCAGAGACTGAAGAAGAGCAAGAACTTGCTTCTGATCAGCATAGTGTAAGACTCTAATCTGATGCAACATTAATTTAGTAGTTTCTATCTTTGCTGGTGCCAGGCAGTTTTGCCTCCCCTTATCGGACGTTGCCAAAGCTTACCACATTCTTGCTAAACACAGAAAATGGTAGATAACATGAAGCAAACTCAGAGGTGTTCTGACTTGGATTTTCTCTTCACAGTAAAATAAACAAACCAGTGTCTTCTAAATAATGATCTAGTGATACATTCCACAAGATACTTTGATTTTCAAAATCTTCCCTGCCGGGGTTAGATATTAAAATAGTAATAAATACTACTAGTAAGAAGAGCAAATGAACAGGTTTCTAAGAGTCATACTGTGAGAGGATGTTCATGGGTGGATATATTTAGGAAAATATGTAACCCACCATGGAGCTGAATCCTTAGTCCTAAACTAACCAATGCTTGGAGCTCACAGCGGCAGTGAGCAGCAGAAAGGAGTACAGAATCTGCTCCAACATACTACTGGTTTGCTCTGAAATCACATGAATTACTGTTGACTTCAGTATTAGAACCGATGATTGTATTGGAGTATTTGATGCTGCAAGAATGTAAAATGGATCCTCCATGCACTCCTCAGAGCACCCTTGAATCTGAAGTTTTCTCCCTTATTTCATTTGGCAGAAAACTACTGCTTCTATATCAAATTTTCCTTCTGTTTACTGAGGTGGAACTTTAGTCCCAGTGTAGTACAGTTAGTAGGAACACTTTGACTCCTGTCTTTAATGTGAGATATGAAGCACACTATTAACACTGTTTTTTCTTTTTTGAAATTGAACCAATAAACAGAGTTTCTTTTGAATATGTTGTATTGCACTCTGGGATGCATGAAAAGCATTTGAATGAGTAAGTTTGCATTATACTGATCCTAGTAAACATCTTCCTCTGAATGCTGAAACCAATTACACGTATTTGGCCTTTATCTTATGACTGTACTTCTATCAAATGAACAAACAGGCACACGTGCTGCATCCCAAAGACAACATTTGGCTCATAGTGCCTAACAATCAAGGAGAGATGATGCACATATTTTTTGTAGGAAGATAATGTTTCATGTTCCTTTGCTTTAATTTTGCTGTGAAAAGAGCAGCACAGGGAGCCTGCTGCCTCTGCTTYGAGTGTCCTGTTCGCTCTGAAGCTACAGACAGATTCTGCCACGCTAGTGAGACTGAAGTGCGTACTGCACGCTCATGCTATGCACAGTTCATCATGCTGCCCTGTACCAAACAGAACTGCTTAGTTCATAGATCAAAGAGCCATTTAAGGTGAACCTGGAATCATTCTTGGTGGCAAAATTGAAACCATCTAAAGTCAAGCCGGGATTTTCCTGGACTCTTTCCCCCAGTCTTCAAAACATGTATCTGTCTCTGCCTTTATTCTCATCAATAAGGAATTTAAAGCCATAGACTCATTACTCTCAAATGTCACTGCCCGTGAAAAATGCAAATAGACAGGACAAATAGGCTCCATGTTGCAAGTGTAAATTCAGAGTCCCTGCACAAAAGTGCATTTTTTTCAGTCTGCCTTTGGGAGCAGGCTTGACACGATTCCCTGAAAAGCTGCCTGTTTTGCTTCACCGTCCCCATAACCAACAGTTGCACAACTTATATGGTTTAATTGAGCTGCAAACAGTAACATTCAGATCTCCCATGCTGCTTAAAACACAATACAGCGAAACCAGGCATGACTGCAGTAAGGATCAAAGAAAGAAGGTTACAGGAATAGAGTAGATGTCTGTCTATGAGAATCAGGCCATCTAGATTCTAAGGCATTATAGGGTAAAACTTTTAATATCTTTTCTGCCATACCTCCAAGCAAAGATGTGCTGGAGGAGGTCAGAGCAATTCACCTGACTCAGCCTGCCACCAGACAAATACGTCGCATTAGCTTCTTCAGCAATTATGAAAGGCTTCTTTCTCTAATGAAGTAGCTAAGACACAGAACAGAAAAGGGAAGCCCTCAGAGGATAGAAAAGAACAGAAAAAGTTGAGAAGGCAGGTGGGGTTAAAGCTGATGTTTTGAAGCTTATAGCTATGCTTCAGGACTTTCCTATCCCAGGCGGGACACAGATTGCCCAGCAAAGGAGAAGGGCACGAGTGTTTATGAACTGGAGTTACTCCCTGCAAAGTTTGCTGCCAGTAATAATCCCTCTTGAGCAGCAGTGTTTTGAAACAGTATTGCTGAGTCGTGCAGATACTAATCTCCATACAACTTTATGAGAAGCTGCCAGAAATGTGAAGGACTTATATTTGCAGTATATATTAGTGAAACTAAGCTTTGGTAGAACATCCATCCACATTATAGAAGGAGACAAGTTCTGGGCCTGCTTCCATACATAAAGTTATTTCAACCAACTGCCTATCTTCCAGACTTCCTTTCAATCTCTGAACTATGAACTTCCCTGATATTGATGCTTTACTCCTTCTCCCTTTGACTTGTTCTTCCACTTAAAGTAGAAAAAATCTTAAAAGACTGGAAAATAATACCAAAAATCTGGGATCAAAACTCCTCTGCTTCCCTGGATTCAGTAGAGCTGTGGTGCAGAGAGGATGAAATCAGGCCTCATGTGTTTAATTCTTTATTTTATGGAAGCAGGATTGTCTTGCATCAGATTTAATGTTCTGCATACAGCTGCCTTTTCCAAAGGACACAAGTTCCCCACACAAGTCGGGGACACTGAGCACTCTCATGTGGAAAAGGAGGTACCATTCTCTGAAAAAGGTTGAGCAATCCTATCAGCATCTTTCAAGAACTTACCATACTGTTATCTGAAAGGCAGTGACTTCCATGCCAAGGGACATGAGTTTCTTACAGTAAGGTAGACAAATTACAGACACTAGTTTGTACTCAAAGACCTGCACTACTTCTACATGAAGCTAAACCAGTATTTCACTCCTTGTCCTGCCTAGAAACCTGGAAATTGTGTCACTCACTTTCACACTGGTACACTGCCACTGAATTTATTCCTGGGACAACTAGATAAGTAGCAAGAAGACCAAATCATGTGCATAACAAGCTAGCTGCAACGATGTGAATTTCTAGGACCAGGCTTCTGAATAGCAACTCCTGCAGCTTCCCACAGTGGTGACCATGCATGTTCCACACCTCCAGCCACCTGCCACCACTTCTTTCCTGACCTGTCCTTGCATGGCCCCATAGATAATCCGCAGCATGAAGGCTGGCTTTTTAGGCCTTCCACACTGCACTGAAAATTACCTTACAAGCAGGGCTCAGCATGGAGTTGTTCTCTGCACACTGAAGAGAATAATAAATAGCTCTGTCCTCTATACCTGTCTGTCAGTCAGTCCCTGGCAGTAACTTACATACCCATGGACAGTTTCCAAGAGAAGACAGGGCAATCTTTCAAAGGTATAAATTTTGTGTGAGGTTTTGTGAGTAGCAGGAATCAGGTAGAAGAATCCCAAGAAAGTCTGCAGTGTGAATTCATCTGTTATTTGTTCTGTTGACCTGGTCTCCCAAAATATGCGTCCTAGACAGCCAACACGCACACACAAGCAGCTCAGAGCTTACCACCCAGCAGACACTACTTCTTGCCCAATTATCACTTAGGAGAGATGTGAGGCAGCTGGAGGAGGTAGGCATGGTCACCACAGTGAATGGGAACTGGGAGCATGGCAGGGTGTGGGGGCAGACACAAGGAGCAAGAGAGTTAGAATTACGGCTGTGGAAAAGAGTAAGGAAGAATTACGGCTGTGGAAAAGAGTAAGGATAGCAGACACAAGTTTGTAAGATGGGTATCTGCTGTTTCTAGTGTAACATACAATGGAGTTTGTGCTTGGTGCTCAGTATAACCTGAACAAGAGAGGAATTTGACTCTAGCTGAAACCCTCACCTGTGATTTGTGATAACAGTATGTGTCTACAAGGCAAGAGATCTGTCAACAAATATAGAACTTGTATTAGCCTGTGGCAGATGAGACATAAGTCCAGATCCTTTTCACATGAATATTCTCAAGCAGACATTTGGGCTCACATCAGTTATGGAAAGGTCATCCTGCATGTTCTAGCATGGACACCCACACAGATTTAAAAAATAATTTCTTACCAACAATCATGTGGTTGCAGACATCGCAGAAAGTGGGTTTTTTGAAGATGTGCTCCTGGAAGATGTGAGCCTTGTTGTTTTCTGGCAGCTGCTGGGCTCTGGTGGGGGAGGACGCCTGGCTCTCTGAGCTGGGGAGCTGCCCAGTGCTTGTGCTCACCTCAGGCATCAAGTCTACTTGCAGTTTCACATCGCTATTAGTCCTCTGGAAGAAATTGTCTGCACTTTTACTCCGCAAGCTTTTGGTCTTGAAGGAGAGTGATCGTTTCAGTTTCTGCAGCTGCAACAAATAAGCCAGTTAAAATTACTGCCTTTTCCTCTTCAACAGCAAGGCAAGGCTCCTGGTTTTGGGGTGCGCTGTTGACAATTGAACCTGGGAGCCACTGGCAGACCTTGAACCACCTGAACAATAAATTTGACTTTAGAATTTAACCAGCAATTTCAGAGCAAAGAAAACAGATCCCAATCAGAAAATAAACAACTCTACATATGCTTTCTGATAGACAATAAACTTGATAGCCCTAATGAATGCTTCTATTGGTCTTCCAGGTATGACAGCAGAGAGGTACTGCAGAGAGTTGAACACACTGGAGAATATATCCTTTGTGTTCAAGGATGAGAGAACTTAGAGTATTATTCATCCTCGCAGGGTCCTTATGCAGCCTGTAAAGCCATTTCAGGAACAACTGTTAAATGGCATTACAAGAGGAATGAATTCAGTAAATATATTTGATACACTTAAATTTCTTGAATTTCACAGCAAAAGAGATTATATGCAGTTTTGACTGAGAAATTCTTGTTTTCTTTTATTTTTTTTAGAGGAAAGAAGGCTAAGGAGCAGTAACAGTATAATTAACTAGCCAATTGATAGTTAATGCATTAATTAATTAATACCAGTTAACATACATTCACATATATTCTTGTATATTGTATTGTGTATTGATTGTCAGACTATTAAGCACCACAATAAGGCATTATTAACTTACATTTGTTAACTCAAACTCTTTACCTGTAAACTGTCTTGTACCTTATCAGAGCTCCTCTCATCCTTTACCCCCTAGATTTTATATAAGGCTGAGAAGGGTGCTAGGTGAGGCACAGAAGCTATCAGGATATCAGCTACACAAATCTGCGGGTTTCTCAATTCCAACGGCCCACAAGTAGAGCCAGGGTAAAAGGAAAGCGAGCTCTGCATCCACTTCATGTTTGCTGTCTCTGAAGTATAATACCTCCGTATCACCTTTCACTCAGCATTATTCCAACCACTGCAAAATCATTTCAATCACTGCTGCAATTCCCTGGGTGAATGTGATGTAACAACTGAAATTTTCCATGCTGCTCAGGCTGTCTGTGGTAACCAGCAGGAATGGTTTATATTAGAAACTGTTTATGTTACAAGCAATGATGATCAGGAATCATAATTCACACTAATATAAAGGGAAGGAGTTCACATACTTTCCCAAAAAAGCATGGCACTGGTCTGTCACACTGACTTAGTGGCCTCAGAGCACTTGCTCTCCCCAGCTTCTATTCCTGATCCATCCATTTTTTTTATAACGCAGCTGAAAGCATGCTGGCAGAGTGGAGCCTCAAGGCGTCCTGGRGGGGAAGCCTCTCTTCTACCTTCACACAGAGGCAGCTTGTTCTTGGAGAAGGGAGACACTCCAGCTCTCTTCCCCACATTTCACAACAAACTCCCCGAGTCCAATAAACAGGCAAAGAGCTGCCATTGCCTGCAGTCAACAGTCTTTGGGTTTGCTACATGGAAGCAAACTGCATTCTGCTCCCTGAGCTGTTTCTCCACAGTGGCTTTGGGAGTAGGGAGGGATCAGAGCCAGGGGCGATCCCACATGCACCACTCTCACCCACAACTCTCTCTGGGTTCACGGGAGGAGTGCTGCATCCAAATGAAGGAAATACTCACCTGTTTGCAAGAAACTCTCAGTCTCTAGGGGAATGTGTAAATAAGAGCAATTAAGTTATTAAATGCCAACTACGAGGTAAGAGCAGTTTCTGGTTTCTGAAGCTCTTTCAACTGAAGCCTAAGTCATGGACTAGCTGAGCCCAAAACTCACTGTACAATAGCACCAACAAAATGTGAGATCTTCCCTCTTCTGCTTGGATGTTAAGTCACTGGCTCCTGAAATCACTGAGGTTACTCAGTACTGAGATTACTTCATCTCCCCAGTGACAGCCAGGAACTCAGCAATAATTCACCCCCTTGCTCCTGAAATGCTTCTCACTGAAGTCAGACCTAATTAGTGTAGCAAAACACAGAGAATTACAACACCACAAGGTGACTGAAATGGCATTCATTATTGATTTGCCATCCATTTCTACAGTGTCACATGAAGTTAATTAAATTTCAAAATGCTGCTTCTGCCACAGAAAGAAGACTAAACTGAGCAATACAGTATGTGTTTTATCATGAAACAACTGTCCTGCTAGTTTGGACAATGCATGCTGTATATTTCAAGGAGCTCTGCATTTACTATCCTTATCCTGTTCTCCTGTGCACAGTCATTTGCCAGTCAAGGGATGTACCAGCAGCCTTTCCTCCCCCAGGCAGAAAAGTCAACACTTTTGCAAAGAGGGGTAGTCAAGCATTCAGGCTATGCATGTCCAAACATATCCATACACACTAAGGCAAGCATGCAACTGTGCATACTCCATGCATCTCCAACCACAATGTTCAGAGCAGGATGCATATTCAAGAATGAGTTGATGAAGTTACATTCACAGATCTGGCAGGCATCTCTGCATAAGCTAATAGTCCTCTCTGAGATTCCCTGAGCACTGTCCTGTGTTAAGGTGGTTGAATAATTTCCAGACAAAGTGGGCATCCATGTTGTTACCCCAATACTCATTTGCATTCAGGCTGGAAGACACCTACATGTTTGGCTTGCATACTGAAAACACCAATGAAAGTCTGCAGCTATTATATCCCAAATAGTTTATATGTGTACAGAAGTGACTATACAAAAATGTAGAACAT
This sequence comes from Phoebastria nigripes, assembly GCA_035582835.1. Lineage (NCBI taxonomy): Eukaryota > Metazoa > Chordata > Aves > Procellariiformes > Diomedeidae > Phoebastria > Phoebastria nigripes. The sequence continues at coordinate 233,275 of JAYKAV010003245.1, forward strand.
AGGCAATGCTTAGCATTTTGCACAGCTAATTACACACTTTGCTCAGTACTGTTAAAAAGTACCTCTCAGATCAGTGTTTTACACCCATCTTGCAAAAGTGAGAGTATACAGGGCTAGAAGATTGGCATCAGGTTTTAAAATTTGATCCAACTTTCCTTTCTCATACTAGGCCCACAAGAGAATTTGAAATACGGTACTTGTATGTGATTGTTTACTCAGGAAAAGTTGGCCCAAGCAAGGGCAAAGGCAGGTCATTGTACAAATAGTATAAATTGTAAAAACATAAAAGCTTAAGTAATTGTTATGCTACAGTCAAGTGAGCATCACTTCCCTTACTTAAATATCACCATCTCCTCATTCCGAAGTTTGCTATGGCCCAGCCCTGTTCTTTTATTGGAATATTTCAAATGTAATTAAATACAGGCATGTAATATATGCCTGATTTTGATCTGCTGTAAACTGCTTTAATGCACTTGTGATGCCACTGGCTTCTAATAGAGCTGCTATAGCATTCACCTGAGGCAGGAATCAGCTCTATCAATAGAGAGGAAAGCATGCAAATTCTACTATTCATAATTTATTTCTGCAGGGTTAATGAGTCCAAAGTTAAATCTTAGGAAGAAACACTACTGAACTTTGGAAAAGCCTGTTACTAGGGTTGTTCTGCACTCAACACTTACTTCAACACTCCAGTGAAAAATCATGTATTGGGACTGAAAAAAACCCCTAAACCAAGCACAAAAAGGCTTTAAGAAACGTATTTGAGATAAATCTCCTAAGCCTTTCACATTTCCTCCTCTGCAAGGAAGGCTACAAATTAGCTTTTTCTAAAATAAAAATAAAAATAAAAATTAAATTCCCACAAGCACAAGAGTTTTTCTAGACTTGTGATAGCATCACGAGACTTCACAACATTGACACTTCAGAAACATGAACCCTTGATATCAAATCCAGAATGTTCCTGTGGTTTGAAATTAGAGTTGGGGGAAAAAGTTTGTCTCTAATTAAAAGCATTTTATCAGTCACACAGACTCTCAGTGACTGCACATACTAATCCTGCAGGCAAGGTAGAGATAAGTGCAATAGCTAAACCTCAGAGCTTGATTAACCTTTTTTTTTTTCAGTATCTTCCAGCACAATCTCCATCTTCCTCAGTTACTGAATGTTCAGCCTTCAAGGGATCAGGAAGCTCTGATGAACCACAGCTTTTCAGCACCTCCCCTGTTCCTAATTCCCCTATACTACAACTCTTTAGCTGCTATAAACAGAAAACAGGAGGCAGCAAAAGGACACCTATTGAAATTCATTCCTAGGTGCCACCACTTTTGATGTGAATGGGAATTGCACCTGCTCTCACTAAGACTTTATTTGACTTAAGCACTGGAAGCACACAACTCTCTTCTACAATTTTGGTTTAAGAACTTCCCATGGAAGTTGGAAAGGTATCAGTGATTTGAGCTGTTTTATAATCCCTAGCTTTGCAATTACAAAAGATAATTGTCCACCCTGCAAAGAGTAATTTATTCAGGCTCCTAACTGCTCCCTGATATCTAGAAACTCTTTTTCCCTTGCCTCTCCAGGTCGTCTACATTAGCAGTCAGCGTGGCTCAGTAGGAGCGGATCTGGAGAATGAAACAGAGGCTGTTGAGGATCCAGCATACACACCGTATGCACTTCAGGGCACAGAGTACTCTGAACCAGACCAGCCTGTTAGTCCTGGCGTGCATTAGGTGCACACCTGGAGCACAAGCAAACCCTCAAGTGATGCAGCCTGTGCTCTATGCACCACAACAAGGACCAAAGTGGGGTGAGCAGCAACAACTGGGAGATTTGCTTTGAAACCACACTCCCAAATCAAACTAAAATGCTAAGATAGGTATCCCCTATGCCATCACGATTTCTCTAGCACAACTTCTTCATCACACCTTCTCACCATTCAAAGTTCAGGGAAAGCCTCACCCCCTCCACATCCTACACACAAATGCTTCATTCGCCTTCCTGAAGCTCCCTCCTTAGTGGTGTCAGTGTGAAAGGTGGTTACTAGGAGGACAAACTGTTTATATTACATTACATTACATTATATTAGTTTGCTTGGGCCATCAGCTTTGGCATTTAGAGCAACCCTCATGGAGTCTGCCCACATCAGCTTATTTCCCAACATGCTTGGTCTTGTTCCCTTCTCAGCCACTGCTAACCATCCTTGCCAGCAGCAGAGGCTCCTGTGCAGCGTGGGGACAACAGGGAGATTACTTTTATACATTTCTACTCTTAACTATCTTCCAGGAGAAATGAACAAAGGAACCAGGCTTATCAGCTGTACTTTACTGATAGACCATATAACCAAGCCCTCATTTTCAGACATCAGCTGTCTGCTGTACTGTTACTGTGCTAGCAATAAAAAAAGATACTGCTTGCTCTTCTCTATCCCTTTCTTTACACTAGTGTTAACAATATCATTAGATGGATTACAAGTAATACAGGGTATTAACAGAGTTGGAATGAGCCATCAAGCCAGTTTGATTCCTGCAATTCTTATAAAATGTAGCTATTTTGTTTAGCTATGCAGGCTAAAAATGCTCTGTCAGCAGATTTCACTCTGCTGTGAGATAAACATCCACCTTCTGTAAGGAATCATTTCTTCCTTCTTCCTTTCGGCTTCTTAGAGCAAGTTTTCAAATTATTTGACTCTCACATTGTTATAAAAGAAGGACTTAAATGCATCGGGCCCAGATGATGTTGTGTAGATTCAGTAAAGAGCATGTCAGGTACATGGGTTATTACCAAAAGGGACTCAGATCAAAAGCCTTTCAAATAAGGGAAAGAACAAAAGTCTTGATGAATGGCATCTATTCTACTGAGTACAGTCCATTTTCTGGGTCAAGGAGCATTCAATTTGTATTAGCAACCCTCAGAACGTACTTCAGATGTTAACTAGATTTGTCGAAGGACTGGATGTTACCAGGGTGTAAGCTAGCCTGGCGGCATTACTGGGCTTCAGCTAGCTATGCAGATTAAAAGCAAACAAGGAACCAGCTCAAACAAAAGTGCTCACTTTTTGTGAGCATGAAGGCTAATGATTTTCTTATTGAAATTGAGGGATACAAAAGTAAGTGATTTTTGAGCACAGAGAAGGGTGGTTTTTTTCCTGGATTTGATTTGAAAATGCACCGCCTTGGCATTTTAATGAGCAAAAATAAGATTATGACATGCCCAAAACCAGTATGCAATTTCATAAATAATATGTGTGTTTGCCTGCTGATGAGAGAAATACCATGTCTTATAACATTAACAAGACAAAAGGATATTTCAAACACTTAAGGGATTGGTATTGTTTATTGGCAAAGCATCCGTGATAAAATTTGTGAGCAAAGCTGATTCCTTTTCTACCTCCTTCTTTCTAAATAATAAATAGTACAAACCCTCTACTGGTACAAATTGAATTAGCTAAACTGACTTCAGTTGTAGCTGATTTATACAGTCTGAGAATCTGGCCCTATCATGTATTTGTGTCTGCCCTAACCAGCTTTCTTGGAAGCTGTATCCTTTTAATCCACTACAGACAAAGAGGGAGTGTTCGTTATTGCAGAATCTGCTATGTATTATATTTGTGTATTTTCCCAAACAGATTGCATAGCTGGCATTAGAACAAATATGTTTGTTATTGTTGTAAAAAATAAATAAATCAAACTGTCTGCTTGAATACTGTATTGGACTAGTCAAAGGGGAGACATTTTCCATAATACCTAACAATAACATTGTTAGTGATTTATTGGGTACCTCCAACTACTCTGGTTGGCTCTTGCTGCTGTGATCGTCACCCTCAGATTCTCCTCCCTGCCCTATACTGTTTTTGAAACCCACTCACTGATCCTCAAACCTATTTAGGATATAAACCTTTTTACGAAGGGCTCTTTCTGTGATTTTGTTTCACACATAGAGTCCTAACTACAATTAAATGCTCTGATTGGCATGCCAGAGCATAACAGCAAAAATCCCTGAAAGAGCCTCAGGGTTTGAAAGCATGAAATCTGAAGGGATGCTCAGTTGTCACTGCTCCCACAAATGTCACTGTGAATCACACGTTCTCAGCCCTCTCCTGATGTACTACATCCTTGGCAGCTGTACGTTTGCACCTCTGATTGGCAGACCTCTAAATTATCAAGGGGTACAGTCTGCACGTGTAGCCAAACAGTGTGTTTGCTTAGCAGACCTGTTCATTCTGTACGACTCTCCAGTTTGGTTTAAACCAAGCTGAAAAATTAATCTAGTTCTCAACAATTGCACCTTCAGTTGGTCTGAAATTATCCCACAGTTTTGGGTACATCTTCAATATTGCAAGGAACCGGGATTAGCAAATATGTGAGACAAACGTGAAATAAAGTGCTGAAAGTTTTAAGGCCTGAAAATATGAAAAAGTCTCCCTTGTGCTCCAAATTCCTTTACATATCTTCAAAATTTAGCAGAAGATGTGACAGGACAAATTAATGCAGTCCAGGAGTGATAGATTTGAGGAAACACAAACAATTTATTAACTATAACAATTGCCATCAAATCTCAGGGAAATGCTTTTTTGTCTCCATTATGTTCAGAGCTGTCTACTTAGTCTTAAGGCATAAAAAGAGTAAACTCTGTGTTAGATATTCTGCAATTGTGATTTACCCTGAGCTCGTATTACCTTCCCTGCCAAATATATTTTCATATTAACTTCAAAAGACTCATGTCATTTAAACAGTTTAAAACAGCTTGTAAAAAGGAGGAAACATGCAAAATAAATATAATGATACTGGTATGTGTGTCAAATCCAGAAAATTTTAAGGATTTTTTATCAAAAACTAAGTAAAATCTCCCCCGACACATTTAATGAATTTATTTATTCATCCAAAACTCTCAAATTTTATATCTAACAGCATTTTTGCTATTGTATTTTTGAATAGCCCTATTTCAGTGTATTCCTCTGTTTTCTTTTAATCAAGCTATATTAGAAAGAGCAACTTAGAAAGAAAAGAGTGCATATTACATTTCTTTTCCGGAGAGATCTAGTCTATTAGTATTTCTTCAAACTTCCTCACAGGTTTGATTCAAGTTTAGTTTGGGGAAAATGCTTACAATATCACTCAACCATGGTTTGTGTTCAGCCTGCTTCTAGCAGAGAGGAAAAACAGTGAATCTTTCTCAAATTTGCAGCATTTCAAGCTAAGAACTCACAAGATCTTTCAGAGAAGCTTTACTGTAGCTTTCCAAAGTTTATAATCCGATTCACGAAAATCAGATTAACAGTCCCAAAGTAAGATCCACTGGGTTCATTGTGTTGAGCTCAATGATCATCAATTCCTCCCCCTTCATGAACATRTGCATAAATCAAAACACCTTACAAATCAAACTAAGCAACACTTCAGCCATGACCAAAGCCTGTTGCTTGTTTTATATTGGGGTTGGAAAATGTTTTGTCCCTTTGATCTCGTCTCCTGCCTCACCTAGCAAAAGAAGAGCTGCTCCTCTCAGGAGCAGAGGGAAAGACTACAAATCCCATATTTATATCCAGGATTATATTCTCCCTGCTGCTAAACAGSTGTTCCAACATAGGTGGCACCAGCTGCTGGAGATCTTTTATAATTCAGGTTATGAAAGGTGGCTGGTGGAATAACCAGCTGCAAACATCTGTGTGGCTCCTGTCTCTCTTTCATGGTCTGGCAATTGAATTGTCTCCAGTCTTTTCTCCTGAAAACAACAGGAAAGCTCACAAAGAAAGCAAGAGATGGTTAGGAATAGTCCTTCCATTTTTTTTTTTAAATCCCCCTGTACTTCAGTTTCAAGACCAGTAGGTGTTTACAACATCTTGTTTTGTACTTTGAGTTTCACCTCAGGCATCTGGTTGCTAAGCAGCCAGTCATCTCCATACTTTGTCCCCATTAGGATGAGGCACACGTGTGGTTATCTCTTGCCTCTTGACGTTGAAGGAATTTGGACTGTTATCTCTGAGGTTCCTTCTGGGAATCCTGATTTTGCTGCCCTGTTTGGATATCTGTTTTCCATTTCAGCTTCTAAATAGAACAGTGATTTCCCTTTGGTAACTCCCGGTTTAGTCATTTACTAATCTTTGCTGTGGTGGAAGTGGCACAATGAAATTTGGAGATTAAAAGGCTGGATTTCAGGGTAATGTAAATCCAGGCAGCCCTGCTGAGGTGAAGGAAGCTACACTGGTATCTACCCGCTGAGAGTCTTCAAGAATAATAATAATAGGGCCTGAGTTTTGCTTCTTTTCCTTCTCATGAATAATCTGCAGTAAATGTGATTGCAAATGTTAATAAGATTAATCATCCTCGATCGTATCTCGTGTCCGTCCATCTATGAAGTGTGCATCATTATTTTCCGCTATTGATCTTATGAGAAATTAAAGCTCAATATGACCCCCTTGGACCTTTAAAAAAAAAACAAACATGTTCTGCCAAAAAGTGCTGGTCTACCTGTAGCAAGAGTTTCCACTGATTTATTTTACCCATTTGTTTTTCCTCTTTTTTTTTTTTAACAGAGCTGTTTTATAATACTTTAAATGGTAATATGTCTCTTGAAGCAAATATGGAAACACATCTGGCAGGGAGGCTGATACTAACCAAGGGCAAATTAACATCAGCACCAGATCCCACATACTGTAAAATCACATTTGTACCATCTTAAAACAAAAAGGAAGACTGAGATCTACTGGGAGTTGTTATAGTTAATATTCTGTCAGTGTTTCCACTCCTACTTCTGGGGTTCCAAACTTACGCTGTTAAAATTGCTTCGCAATGAAAACATGTAAGTGCTCAGCTCTACAACAAAGTTATTGTCACTGGGCCAAATCCTAAGGTCTTTGCTTACTGCTAACTCCCGCTGACTTCAGCGAGCATGTTTCCTGAATAAAGGCTTGGGGTTTGGCTGGGTTGTTGGTTTTTTTGTTTCGAAATGAAACTTTTTTTTACTGTTTTACACTGTGCATTAAAAACAAAGGCTTTCTGCACGCAGCATGAAAAAACACCTGGCCACATTTGGCATCCTGTTATCTGGCTAACTTTATTCAACCCTTCTCAATTCCCTCCTCTTTTTTTAAACCATTTCTGTCAATCTCTGCTCCTCCACAACCAAATATAGATAGATCCAGGGGGACACTATGCTTCTTGCTTCTTTTGTCTTTCCTAGACACTTGTTTCAAATTCATACTTTGTGTGAATTAATTCTGCCCTAACTTCTCACTTAGCTACTGTGCTTAACTCTGAGATGACGTTACCTCATTTTCCAATCAAAGAACGAACCAGAAACACAATGCCAGAATTTGGGTGCTGTATGGCCTATTGGCTTAAAAAAAGCCCCCAAACATAGATATTTTGGCTTATTTGATCCCACAGGTTTCTGCACTCCCTTCTTTGCTGCCTGTTCACAAACAGAGATTCAGATCCAAATTTTACAACTTGTTTCCATCTTTCCATTTCAAACTCTTCTCACTGGGAGATGGGGTAGGAACTTATGCCTTACAGAATATTAGCAGTGTTTTTGGGTTCACTTCCAATTTTTCTTTTTCACAGTTCCCTTCCCCTTCTTGTGCATATTTTTGCAATCTGGTAGCAAATTTGCTGCCTTCCATCTTCTTTTTATCCCTCCCGAAGACTGACACTGTCCCATCCTGTGAACGCTGCTTCTTGCCAGCCACTCTRGAGGCCAGGGCATGCGGCTGGCACTGCCTCTTCTGACACCACACGTCCAACAGGACCCATATGGTCCTGGTGCGGAGCCACGTCGCTGCCCTGGCACCACTCTGGCCTGAAGCCCTGGATCTGGGGGAAGAGCTGACAGCACAGGTCAAGCAAAGCTAGTTAATTCCTCTGGGCTTCTCCATGCTTCACCTGGGTACCCACTGAGTTTCCTTCATCTCATATTTCCAGTTCTAAAGTCCTACAGCAGTTACCAGATACATAACAAATGCTGTGTCAATTAAAATTTTTTCCTACCTCCATAACATCTTCCTTGTTATTCGTTCTGCATCCAGTTATCTTACTGTCCACCATGGCAGAGATCTGTTTATTTCCAGATCCAGTCCACATCTGGCACATTTTTTGTTAAAGCTCTTCTCAAAGTGCAACTTATGGCATGCATTTATCCCTTTCAACACATCTACTCCAGTCGTTTTCTAATTTTCAAAAAGTACTTCCAAATCATTTTGGGGAAAATTACGCCTGTAGTACCAGTTTCCAAGGAACCTGTTACTAGTACAGAAAGTTTCCATCTCAGTCTGTCTTTTGTCTTCTTGTTATTACACATTAGTCATGCCCAGCAAAAGCTGCTTTCAGTGTCCTACATAAAGAATAGGCCAACTCTCCACATGAAGAATCAGTTTAACTTGATGATGATATTGTCATATATATGACATACAGTTACTTGGCACTTTATGGAGATGTTTGAAGGCCTAAACACTGCTTCGAGAAGTTGACAATGTAAATACATATATTTGGAGATGTTAATTGGCAAGAGTTGTTATGTATGAGATTTATCATACATCTTTGACTCCTTTTGCCTCAGGCTAATCCATTTCTTTTGTATTTTTTCCTAAACCTCCAAGCTGCTGAACAGCTTTAGCCAGCTATTGTTTCAAGATCAACCCTGCAAAACAAAAACATTTTATTTTTATCCCCACCAGCTGCACAACTTTCCTCCTCAAATTACCTCTATCAAAGTTTCAAGATTAAAATGACTGTCTGAACTGCAAAAATGTGTTTTATACTGAGATAGCTAGTTTCATGTAAAAAGATAGTTACATACAGAATACCACAAACAGAAAGGTAGAGAATTTAAGACTATAACTCTTTCTGAAGAACTACAACTTTTTTTCTGAATGTTAAAAGAGATTTTTTTTAAGTCCCTCAGAATCCTCTAAAGTTAAACTGTTGCTAATGAAAGCCTGCACACAAACAGCTAATAATAAAAAAAAAAGAGAAAAAAGCTTGTAACACTGTCATGAGGTTGTGCTTACCTAATAAATGAAGCATATCCAAACTTCATATTTTTGGTGTTGAGAGAGAAAAGAGCTGTTGGTATTGACATAGGATACCAGCAGATTTAATAGGAGTTACTTATTTGATAGGAAAGTGAGGGACCTTGAACCAGTAAAACTGTGAAGCCTTGTCTGACAAAAAAAATATCAGTGACTTCAACAGGAACAGCATATTGCATGGGGGTGCATGAGGGATTCAGGCAGGCAAGAGAGCAGGGGAATAGAAGAAGGAAGAGGAAAGGAAAGTCAAGTTAGGACAGAAAGAGTTTTAAAGAATATGAATCCTGTGTAAGAGGGGGAATTTCCATGAAGTGCCTTACTTTGTCTAGTCTATTCTACTGTCAGAGTAGGTACAATTCTTGGTATCAGCAGAGTAGCACTGACTTATAAGGAATGTGACATATTACAGCAGAACTCAGAGCTACTGACCACTGCTGAACTGAAGAGCAAGTGCAGTGCTAACTTCTGAGATTTATATCCATTTTCTCCTGTCAGTTGTTTGGGTTTTTTAATATGCAGTAGTGGCTATGAATACGACTGTACTGGAGGGATGATAACTCATAGAAAAGAGATTTTTTTCTGGAACTCAGCAGCTGGTAGTAAAGACCAAATGATGTTACCTCTATTGCTACTTCAGGAATATTGTATTTATTGCAGTGTGTTCCCTACAGTGCCAGAAAAAATAGGTTAGCTTTCTCATCTTGTTTAAAAATGGTCTGGCTTTTTTTGACCAGACTGAGTGGCTACTTATTATGGCCAGCATCTAGTCATAGCTTAGTTCTCCTCAGAGGCAAATCACGCTGTTAAGATTTTTGTTTCAAGGCTTGGCTGTCATTTTTTGAACCTTTGTGAAATGCTTTTAATTTATCTACATTCTAGCAGGATTCAAGTAGGTCTATTACAGCTGTTAGCATTCATTTTAGCTTTGATAATCTCTAAGGAATCATTTGTCCAGAGCATTTTTCTTGGATACCAGGCAGGAACTGCTAAAAAAGCTAGTGCTGTCGAAGTGCAGAATTGCAGCCCAGGGAAGTCTGCGGGAGCCTAAGCTGCTGGGGAGAGAGGCAGGAGCTCAAAAGCCCTCCACTGGCAGTGCAGTTGAAAAGGGATCTTCTGAGTTGCATTGGTCTTCAACTACCTACCCAGAACAGAGGAGACTAAGAAGACGGGAGACTAAGAAGAGGGCTTCATTTCTTCTGCGTAAGGAATGTTTTCTATTACCTCATTGCCTAGGTTTTAAATTTATGTATGGTTTCCTGCATATACATATAAAGAAAACATGAGGTTACTTCAAGAGATAAATAGGCATCCACATGCAAGGAACAGACCACGTAATACCAGACAATGTAAGGAAACTAAAATGCAACTTAAGGCATCTCTTTGTGAATAAAGTAAGCACAGCTTGGGTATAGGTGCAAAGAAAAGTGCAAACTGTAGGGTTTGCTTTTTTCCAAGTGTACTTATGGCATGAGTGCCAGCATCCACACAGTGTTTATAAAAGTTCCCTCCCCCTAACAGAAGAACCACCATCCATTTTCTTAACAGCAATCTTTAAACTTGGCTAAGCTTAGAAACCTGGAAGTTTTTCCTGTAAAGACAGACCTTGCATTGGCTCATTGTTTCAGAGAGCCTGGTCCTGGATTAAAGCATTTGGGTGAGAATAGGAACAGAGAAGAAAGAAAGAGAGAAACATTGAAAGGCAGAGAGCGAGTGGGCGAGCTAGCAAAAAAGTTAACTGTTCGCCTGGATCTTTAACAGCCAGGAGGATGAAGTCCATTTGTCATTACGACTAACTACAGGAGATAGATCTAACTCCTGACAAAGACTCCTGTGTGCCCATACTTCATGAAACTGGCACATGATTCATCTTGTGGCTACAGTTTAATAGCAGCACTTCACATTTTGAAGCCTGGATAGGCTCACATTTTTCTCTCTTTTTGTCATAGGTGCATAACTTTCCATTATAGGGCTGGCTGGAAAACAGCAGTTCCACTTAGCAAAAATTTTCAAAGTTTGAATGATTTTATTCCACATTGACATAAAAAACAACTGCAGCCTTTCAAAATGTCTTTGAGAGCGCTGTGGGCAGAAGAGGGGAAAGTCAGACAGACTGACCTGCCAGGGGAACAGACAACTGACCAGTTTTTGTAGGCAAGGTTCAAGACCTCACTCTGACAGATTCACAGTGGTGTTCACCCTACTTAAATTCAAGCTTTTAACTCAGCTGCAGCTGCCTACTATGGTCAATGGAAAAAGATTTCCTCTCAGAGAGGCTAATTTAGAGCACATAAGGTAGGCTTTTCCTCTAAATCACCTTTGATAAAACAATTTCGGTCTGTGTTCCACTTACAACATAGGGAGACTGAACTACTAACTTAAACGCCTAAAGTTGGTCTCTAATTAGAGGTGAGGCTGTACGATTTAACCTAGGATGCATTTTTCTCCTCTTTTGACTGGAAATTTCACCTGCAACCAGGGAAAGCTTCCTGACAAAAGTTTACACAATCAAGAAAACTGAACATTTTCTCAAAAGYCGAAGTTTTGACATTAAAAAAAGGCAAAAAAAAAAAAAAGCATTCGACAAGCACACATTTCACTGGAATGTTCATTACCAGAAATGTCTGGCAAATCATTACAAGTCACCTTATGTTTATCTGTAAATAATTCCTTAATTAGAAAATTTGAATTAAAAGAGGATGTGTGAACATAAGTGAGGAATGAGCTACACGCACTTATAAATAAGTACACTAACAGGTACAACAGAAATTGTATATGCTGGATCCTTGAGTTGATTGATACTGGTTGATAACTTAACAGTAGGTGCATTTTAAAAATGCGTATGGGTCTGAACATCTTAACAACTGGATCCTCAATTTAACTGCACAGAAGTCAGTGGCACTCTGCCAAATTTACCATGTTGAATTTTGCCTAGTATATTTTGTTTACTTGTGAGGACAGAGATGCCCAGTCCAAGGCCATTTCTCACCCTGTGTATGCACAAAGGCAAGTGAGGCTGGGTCAAGGTTTTCAGCCTCTCAGTTCAATCCCAAGACATTTTGGTTTTGAGAATTGCTACCACAGCATTTAAACTGGCAGGGAAAACACTGGCAAATCAATAATGAATAGTACACCTATATATGTGATGTTTAAGGAGGTGACTTGTATGCATCATGCCAGAAATCTGACTCTTGGCCAACAAAAGCTGATGCCTCCCTTCACTACGCCTGAGCACTTTTTGTAAAAACCAAATGAAGTTAAATATTGGGGTAATGGAGATGCAAGTCTGTCTCTAAGATCATATTCAACAGTATTTGCTATAACAACCTGTCAGGTTGACTTTGCTCTCTCACCTGAGCTGTGCCTCCATAGCATACATGTCTTACTCTGATGAATAAGCTAAGAAAAAAAGTATTCTAAACGCTGATTTTAATAGCTTTGTGAATACCAGTTTATAGTATTTTGCTCCTTTCTGAATTAAACCTAATCATTAGTTACTATAGGTCAGCTGCATTTTGCTTTTCTATTCAGAACACTAGACTGCTAAAATGATCTTTATTAATAAAGCAGTGTACGTGTGGCATTTTAATAAAGCTTTTCAATGGCACCCAGAAATGGAGCATATTATGTCTACAGAAAAGAAAAGCATTGAAGTTGTCACTGTTACTCACCTAAAGGACTGTGTCTGCAATTCCATATTGAACTTGCAGCCTCCTGTGGCTGGGAAACACCTCTCTCACAATTATTCATGCTATGGTATTTTTAAGTTTCACCACTGCAGCCCCTAAACTGTAGCACTTCCATTTGACAGTGCTTAGCAAACTACTCTCATCAGCTAAAAACAGGTCAGCTAAGAAATGCTGACCTGTCAGTCGGGAAAACTTCTATGAGCGTCTAGCACATTTATGCGAGACTACTGACATGAGACTCATTTTTTTAAATAAATAAGAAGATATGGAAGCCATTTATCATATTTAACTGCTGATGTCAAAGACGCAGAAGTCTGCTTTTCAGACATCCATTGTAAATATGTTTTGCAGGGTTCCTGAATTGAATTCCCTGACAAGGAGCATGTATTGTATCAGTTGGTCTACTGAATCAAGGGAGTTTCCTCAAGCAGAGGCATATGTCAAAGGAAGACAAGGTCAAGTTATTTCAGTCTTTCACACATAGATTTCTCATTTTCACAGCTGGTCCTCTTTGCTAATGAACATGCAAAGTTTGCTTATGCTTCAGCTAGAATATAGACATTCACTTGCCTGGAAAAGGCAGTGCTCATTTAACATTGAATGACCATTTGCCCATGCAACTGGAAGTTGTGCAGGACTGAATACTGTGTTAAGAATATTCAACTCGTGCTCACGTCTGAAAGATTATTCCTCTGCCTGACAAACACGAGGGCTAATTTATCAAATATGCACTCTTCTACCTATCAAGAGTACACAGCAATGGCTCAGGTAGGCAACAGGAGAAATGCATGTCATACAAGGAATTATAGTTTTCTACCAGGTGATTATGATTTACTTCCATCTAAATTAAATAAAGTATAAGGGAAAAATGAACTTCTGAGCCATGTTTTGGATTTCAAGAGGATAGCCTTTGATGTGCTACGTTCCCTTGAAGAAATTCCAAGCCTTCAGCACTCTCAGCTCCCTAGGGATATATTTTAGACCACATCACACTTTGGAGTGTGACACAGAAGGACCCAAGCTAGTGTCTGTCTGAAGGTATGAAGGTCTTAGCAGTGGTCTGGAAAGCAGCACAGCTGTGTAAGCAGGTCACTGCTKCTGCTAACAAGTGCTGGCTCTTAGCAAGTACTGAGTGCTGATGAACCCAGATGACCACAGGTTGTGGAACAGCCTTGGCCTTTGCTAGCCTTGAGGTATCAGGTTAGAGACATGCTTCATTGATAAAGACGACTGATCAGAAATGGTCAGATACTTGGATGTGCTTGGATGTGTAAGAAGCATAGAATTTCTTCAAACCAAATCTGTTAATACTACCTGGAATATGAAACAAAAAGAAATAAAAAGATTTTGTGAATGTGTGCTCCTGGCAAATTGCCTGAAAATAGTTACCTCAAAAAGGAAATCTGGAATAAGCAAAGAGTCCACAAAGAATGGTGGGGAGGGGAACAAGAGAAAGAAAAAGAGAAAAAAAACTGGTGTGCAAATAAAACTGGAGCTTTCAAACAGAGTTCCTTAGGTCTAAGCATGTTAATTGTCAAGAAAAGCTGAGTGAGTCCTTGCAAAAGGTATTTAAGGAAATATCAATGATTGATTCAGGCTAGGGAAAGAAAAAGAAGAAACAGGATGTGGTACAGTAAGGATGGGATAAAAGGCTGGCTCAGAACTTCAACAAACACTTCATCTTACTTTCTTCCCAGAACAATGATCCTGGGGCAAAATAATAGGAATAATAGGAAAGAGGTTGCAGAAATGGATGGTATGACATTAAAAAAGCAGTTCAATGTGTCTGCTGAGGTGAAAGGGAGAAAAGAAACCAGTTAATCTCCGTTACAAAATTTTACTTCGGAAGTCTAGGAACAAGTTTTCTTAACAAGTTTTATCAAGCCAGAAATGATACAAAGTAAAATAGAAGTCTGTTTCAAGAAGCAGGAAAAGCAACCCCAGCAAATACAGATTTGTAGATCTGACCTCAACAGTGCTTGCCAAAAACAAAAACAAAAAAAGGTAGATACTCCTAGACCAGTTGTCTTGGATAAGATGAACAGTTTTCTAGACAAAGAAAATGTTTTAGGTCAAAGGTAGATTCTGTGTATTTGGATTTCATTAAAATTATTGAGTATGCTACAAAAAGGCAATCTATTAGCCAAGATTGAAAAGAAGGGAAGTAGTGAAGAAATTTTAAGGAAAGTTCAATGGGAGATGGTTACTGTGGAAAGGAGAAGTACTAGGTTGAAGAAAGGTCGGTGGTGGAGTTCTTCAAAGAACAACACTGGCCTAGTCTTAGGGTCAGTCTTGCTCTCTGTATTTTTATTACTGAATTTGATGCAAAGATAAGGCATGTCATAAGGCCATTTCCCTCTGACATGAGGTTGGAGGCATTGTCAAAACTGAGGAGGCCTGGCCCTTGAGGGATGGAGTCATGGAAATGTAATGAAGTTCAGCTGTGGAAATGCAAGCTTGTGCACCTGAGACCTGATCCAAACCACTCTAGATGAGGACAGACAAATGTATCCTGTATCCACTGGAAATTACAGAGAAATAGAATGGTGACCTCTGTTTGAACAAGGGATCACTAGGAGACACAAACATCAGAAGCATGGTTTCTGGGACAGTTAGTGAAGCATTAGTGATACTGTACAAGATCTCATGTAGAATACCACGCACACATTCAGTTACCCTTTTTCAAGAAAGATTATTTGAAACTGAAACAGGTGCATGGATCTGCTACTACAATGAGATGAAGAATGGAGAGTTTATCTTATATCAGCCTGGCTTGTTTAGTACAGAAAACAAAAAGCTGGGAAAAGATATAAAAGTCTATTCTTACACGATGGAAACCTGCACCAAGAATGGAAAAGAGATATTTAAGCTAAAGCAACGTTATCAAAATTACAATGCCACACAAGCTGGCCAGAAACAAACTTAGACTGGAATTAGAAGGGGGCAAGGGGCAGAGGGCATCCCTTAGCCATTAGAGCATCCAGGTGTTGGGAGAGCCTTTTAAAAGTAGTGGTAAAACCTGAATTCAACAGGATTACTTTATGAAAAAGAACACAGCATAAGAGACTGAGATGGTAGGACTGGACTGTCTTCCAGCTTTGAAAACAACTTCTTTTGTTACAGTGAAAATTTGCACTTTTTAGTAAATCCATTTTTTTACCACACCAGTTTTCAGTCAAGTCATCTTTAGTTGTTGAAAGGTAATAGACATTTTCTTCATTTTGGCGACGTCGAAAGTGTGTATAGAAGAGAATGAACTGATCACATTTCTATTTTGCCTTAGATATCTCAACGTGCCTAGGAACTGATCTGACATATATATCAAAGTGAAAACAATACCAGAGTGTTTTAATCAGGAAAACAGTAAGAAAGAGAGAAAAGTCAAAATAAATGTAAATACAAGAACAAGTCTGCTCAAGAAATTATTGATAGGGTAGAGTATTACTTTCCTGCTCTTAATGAAATCTTCCTGTACATAATTTGTTCTAACACTTCATCAAAATACTTAAGCTCATTTATTTCCCTTAGTCTTACCTTCACAGTATGTACTCACCATTTTACGCAGAGGCATGGAGGTAAGATTAAGAAGGAGAACTGTTTTTTTCTTCCCCTTTCACAGGATTTTTTTAAGCTGTTTGGTATTCCTTTGAAGACTACAGCAGTAGTTCACATACTGGATATTTATCACTGGTGTGGAGGGTGAAACACTAACTGTACACCATACTCCCTGCCCTTTTAAAATATTAATTGATGAGTAACCATCTATGAAGCCTCATAAAGTATTAACTCTTTAAGTGGGGAAGATCTCTGCTTAACAGCATAGCACAAATCCTACATGATTTAAATCCCACACAAACCTATTAAAATCCAAAGAGTTTCAAGCTGTTTACGTTAGTTCAGTACCTAATATTAACACCTGGTTTTGAAACCTCATGTAAGCAATATTGCTCTATTGGACCAGCAGGACAAGGGAAAGTAAGTTCAGTCTTCTTAACCGATGTGGGGATATACATAAATGAAGTCTACATCTTGAACTTCAATGCTTAATCCTTTTCTTGGCTTGCTACTTTTCAGCAACTTCCATTTTATGTACTACATATCAGATTAGGTAGTGTTTGAACAATTGTGCTACATCTCCTGAATTGCCATACCTGAATTTGAAGATAATGGTCTGCATTTCCCTGAATACTGGCCACTGGATAGTCAGTGTATGGAAGTGTCAGACTGAGACAGACTCATTTATTTTGTGAAATGCATAGTCCAGATGCCCTATTTATTTGGAGGTCCAGTTTCTCTTTTTTTTTTTTTTTTTCAGCTATTCAACTTACCTAACTGACCTGAGTGTAAGCAATTTGTTAGGCCCATGAATTTGTGGTTCAGAGGAAAATTTTGAAGCTATCACACCAAAGAGTGTGACTGCAGTACATCACAATTATAGCTGGACTGTATAAAAAATAGATGGAAATGGGCAAAGCTGTGAAAAAAAAAAACATTTGGTCTTCACAGATATCCACTGATATCTACAAATAAGTAACTTTTACATGATAGATTGCCTGCAATGGCAGGGGCAGGGCTTGATACTCCTTCTGGGGTGTATGAGAGATCCTGAAAGATGTTTAACATACTTGAAATGAAACACTAATAGCTTGAAGATCAGCAGTGCTGACCAACCCTGCTGGTACTAGCTCAGACATCATAGATGCTTAGGCCCCCCCTAAAACTTAAAAATGGTAAAGGAATTTTCTAAGATATACTCTACTGTCTATGAATAACCCCAGTCATTATTCACAATACAGTGATAATGGCTTGACTCACACCTAAAGAAATCAGCAGATTGGCTCGTTGCTCTTCATATAGAAATGTCAGTTAAATGTAAGAAGGATAAAGCTAACAGAGTTATGTGCCAACTATGCCAAAACATAAAGAAATATTGCCAGGTGTAGGAATCTTTTCTTTAGACACATATTCCTCCAAATTTTAGTTTTCTTTACTAAATTCCAAGGWACCTTTACATAAGAGACATCAGAAATATGATCTCTGATTGCTGCCACTAGATTTCTGCTTATATTGCTAAGTTAGTGATTGTACAAGTGTGCAGTGTGTCTTTAATTGCTACCACCAGGAGGAAATTTTCCCTTAGGATTCATTAGCTAATGACTTCCTCCCTCGCTGAGTTGTAAATCTACAAAAGTCTTAGGCAAACCAGTAATTTGCCTTCTTGGAAGCCAGATGTGAAGGACCCAAGCAGGTGGGAGCCATAACTACAAATATATGAATGTAATAAAATTAGCAATTACATGTATTTGTATGGTACCCTCATAAAGTTATTCTCCTAGTAAACTTTAAGTATCCACTCAAGTCATACTTAGGTGTGAAGTAAATGTTTTCAAGAGCCAATAAATTAATTTAATAAATTAATTATTAGTTTTGCAACATTCTTAACCATTGAAGCTCTATAGTTTTTAGCACAGTAGCAGTATATATAGTGCTACAGAATGGCTCAGTTACAGCGTGTTTGCTACTCTTCAGACACCTATTTGAAGTTATATTAATGAGATAGTACACTGGAGGTACTATGTGTAAAGCACTTGAGGACACATAATCCAAAAGACACAGTCACGTTATATAGCAATATATATACCATGCCATAAGGCAAACATGTACTTAGAACACGTAAATGGGTTTGCTTTTAGGGCCCAGGAAATGTGGTGAATTGAAAGTGTATTTGAATTTCCTCATTCTGAGCAGTTGTCTTGAAGTCCAGGTGTTAAGGTGCTCATGATGAGGAGGACATGCATGAGAGTCTAGTCTTTCAGCTTTCAGCATCCAGGTGTGCTCACCTGTAAATATGTTCCTAATCCATAGGGAAAAGCGGTGGGAGGCTTTAGCATTTATTAAAGAGTGAGCTGCTTTCCCGTGACAGGGGTGTGTGACTAACACAYGAGAGTCATTCTTCCAAATTTCAGCTACTTAGTAGCAGCCTAAAGTTCTGCCTCTCAAACTCACGCTAGTCAGGAATTGCACTATCATCTCCTCTGTGTCATCTTCTGAGTACAGTCTGGAGCGTGCTAGATAAAACTCTTTTTCTGGGCTTTGGTACTACAAGGGACTATGTGCCACAGTTGTCTACAATTACACAGGACTGGAAGCAAGCTTGCTACATTAGTTCTACATTAGTTTTCAAAATTGTTTTTCCGCTGAAATGTTTTCAAATGCATTTTGAAGGTTGCTATTATCCATGTTGTTTCTGTTCCTATATTTGGAGTCATAACAGTGTTTTGCCACAGAAACAAATCATTGTGGGGTAATTAGATACTGCACAAACTGTTCTGCAGTAACTGCAGCAGATGTGAACTTGTTAACCTATGCAACAGAGAGTACCTGAAGAAAGCTTAGCCCCCTGTGAATGACAGGATAGCTCCCTCAGCAGGGGATACCACGGGATAAAAGCTTGCACACAGGCCGTTGTCACGCACTGACTTATGCCTTTATCAAGTCTTTAGCTTTTGAACTACATCACTTCTCTTAGGAAAAAAACCAAGCACAAACAACATCTTTATGAAATCACTGAGAATTTTTCCATCCTGCTGTTTACTAGGACCAAAAAAATAAAGCTTATCTTATTACCCCAGTGATCAGAAGGTTCTTTTGACTCCATCTACTGAAATGACAATACAGCATGCTTTCTGATTATATTTGCAGTTCTAAAATCAGTTCTAAAATGTAAATATGCAGATTATATGTTTATTAAAAATATCTATATGCAAGTAACAGCATCAACTGCACAGTCATAGCTTTTGCCTATTCCAGTGTATCGCTTCAAATGCTCACAAGACTGGAAAAACTGATGATAATAACGTTTGATTATAAACCAGCTTGTAGCCTATTTGTTCTCTGGTCAGATGTGCCTAATTCCTGTTGTCCTCCTTGCAAGCGCATGGATGCACAAACAGCAAGAAGGAACCCTACATGCAGCACTTCACTTTCTCTCAGTTTAGGATTCATGTTGGTCAGTTTGTCTTGGGCACAGTGCTCTGTGACCCAGTGGGAAAGTCCCTCAAGCACCATTGTAATGAAGTGCCTGACCATATGAGCAGCACCTCGAGCTCCATGACCACTTGCCCGCACTGAGTGAGGACCACAGCTGGGAGCACAGGGAGCACACAGCCCACCAGGCCCTGTGCACAGCCCAGCACACATGAGGAGCTGGTGCTAGCAGTGCAGTGAAGGCTCCAGTTACTTTTGGGACCTCACTGGGGGGCTTAGCTTCCCACTGGCCAAATAACAATTCAGCAATTCCAGAGAAGTGGTCTCGGGGCGGCGACTTAGGTACCGATCAACTGAATCCTTTTAGAGTCTGGGGTTAAACTAATAACCCTTTTGCTTTTCATTTCCCATTAACCAGGAAGACTGCAGCAGTGTCCCAGTAGCGCTGAATGTGTATAGTGAATAGTGTATGCTATTGCTGCTGGGAGAGCTCTTTTCTTTTAAAGAGGCCGTTTTACATAGGGAATACCTTAGCTCTCCTCCTTGGAGTATAGCATCTAATAAAAAAAAAAAAAAAATCAATCCCAAAGCCCACGTCAGAACGCTACCCACACAGACAGATAATTTCGACTCACCCTCCAGAAACCTAACTATAACTGCGGAATAATGTAGCAGTCTTCCTACATTAGATCCAGGCAGCCACTGCCTTTAAACTCGGACCAGCACAAACCTTCCCTGTCAAGTAGCTGTTTTGCTCATACAGTACCTCCTAAGGTTCTACCCAGCCGTAAGCTCCTTGTGACAAGGACCTCCCTATTTTTACATGTTTACACAGCACATAGCATCACTATGAAGTTCACAGGAAGATCTGTCAGGTGCTATCATGATATCAATCRAACATAAGTAAGTAACAGAGGATCAGTAAAAGCACATTATCCAGGTAAGCTGCAAAGAACATCCATTATGTAAGGTTACTACTTTTCTCCCTTTACCTCTCTATCTTCTAAGTAACATACTGGCAGGCAGAAAAACTTTTCATATGCAAGTCAATTAAAAATTCAGAGGACATGCCATTTGAGCTGGAAGTTGGTTTTCAGTAAGGTAAATTGAACCACATTTAAAAATTAATAAATAAATAAAAGGCTGTGAAAAAAAATCCTTTTCTGGGTAGTGTACATAAGGATTATCGTGTCAAAACTGTCACTTACATCCTGTTTCAACTGTTGGTTCGTAAAACAGTGAAAGTTCACTGATGGGTCTGCCAGAGAAGGTGAGGCAGGTGAAACACCCCAAGCCCCAGGCAAAATTCTCTTCTCTGAACCTGTGAGAAAAAATCAATCTTTCCAACCATGAACAAAACCCTTTAAGTGATCTGATGCTTGGTGTGAAAATAGCTAACAACATCTATTGGCATCGATCCCCTCCCCAAGTTCCACCACTCCCCCAGGCCCTTACTGTAATAAGAAGGAGAAAACACAAGCAAAAATCCCCAAACCCAAACATCTCAAAAGGCAGGTATTTTCCCAGTTCAGACTCCTGAGCTGCCCAGGTGACACAGAGAATTCAGAAGTAGGAGTGTCAGAGCAGGCACCGCAATCAGAGGTGGCTCATAGCACTCTACCGCTGATTCTGGCACAGGGCTCCAAATAAAAATCAAAGCAACACATCTCTTCAAAACAAAGAAGGAGTGAAAAAAAAAAAAGATCTCATTCTCTGAGTACCTTTGATTCCTGGCTGGTAGTTGATGCTGGAGAGGGGGGTTGCTCTGTGCTCTCCACTTCATTCTCTTTCTCCACACTATCCACGCTGACTTCAGTCGTGCTGCTCGGAGGAATCATTTTACCTCTACAACACTGCTACTATCAGGAAAAAAGCTACAGACCTTTCTCGGGTTTTTTCATTTAATGTCCTCTTTCTTCTCTGCTCTTCTAGAGCAAATGAACTCCGACCACTCGGTTTCACTACATTTGCAAGACTAGAATTCTCTGGATTTTCTTTTTTTCCTTCTCCTCCTCCTCCCCCTCTTTCTCCTCTCCCTCCTCCCTCCCTCCCCTCCCCTATGCAATTCTGCTGTGAGGGGAGTAAGTTATCGATGGCTCTGTAGGTCAGTTGTGTGCCTGCTTCTGTGTTTTCCCTGATCCTCCTCCCCTCCGTGTGAAGCCCGGAGGTGTGGAGCAGAGTCGTGACCGTCAGCCCTGTGATCAGAGGGGTGTGAGCCGAAGCAGAAAGCCCGAGCCACGCACACACACACGGGGCACTGGAGGGAGGAGTTGTATTTCTAATGCTGTGAATAGCTTTGTAGGAGCATGTGCTGTCATAGTAGTGAAAGAAAGTAATGCGCGCATGCACACACACACACGCACACACAGAGAGGCAGGCAGTGTATATGAGGTTTGGAAGCACTTTACCTTTTAACAGGCTGGAGAAGGCAGAGTTTGAAAGGCAGCTTTATATTCTTACAAGTCTTTTCCTGAAGAAGGACTCTAGAAACAGAGGAGAAAAATGAGTCTTCCCTTACCTTGTCCCAGAGAAGATTATTTAAAATCCTAGCTACCCAGTGTCTCTAAAGCTCGCACCTTGCCTTACATCTCAAACTTCCTAGCATGTGACAGGACAGAGTCACCTGTGGATCCACGTGTTTTTTGCTCCCCTCCCGGGCAGGGAAGCCCAGCTCTGAGCCATCAACACACAATCAGGGTCAGTTGGAGCTCCTGCTATCGCACACATCCTATACCTGTAGGTTGTCATAGTGATAACAGTCCATCGACTAGCAACAGAGCAGAGGTAGCTGTCAGGAAGGGCCTGCTGGCTTCCCCCAGTGCTGTCATTCCCGAGGATGCGGCACCCGAAGTCACGCTTGGGGCTGCAGTAGTACCGGCAGAAGGTCAGCATGACTTTGCTGGCTGGCTCAGATTGCTTTATATTGCGCGAGTTTTTGCCTCTGGTTTAAATCTGCCGCAAAGGTGCCTGTCAGCTCTCTTCCCTGCTGAATTAAGGTCCGTATTGTGAATGGTTGAATGGATGCGCTCCCCACCAGATAGATGCTTTGCAGAGCGGGAGCCACTCCATATGGCTGGTGGAGATGCCTCTTTCATTTAAAGAAAACAGAAAAAAGCAACCCAAACATGTTTCCAATAAGCAATACTTACATCCTGGAAAGTGAGAAGAAAAAAATTGTCACTTAGTTGATCTATACTGGAGGTACAGGTGTTTGGAGGGGATCTGCTGAGGTCTGAGTCAGAGAGGAGCTTCAGTACCTTGTCGCTCTGGGAGAGGGTACCAGATTCCCTTCCAGCCCCATCCCTTAGAAATACAACTGCTACCTGGAGCTGCCTTGCAGGCCCCCTCCACCTCAAATAATCCATGTGTGAAAGTGAAGGCAAGTTTTCAAGATAATAGGGGTTATACAGATGAAAGCCAGATCAGAAATTGCCCTGCAGCCTCTGTATTCTTAATAACTGTGCAGAAGCCAGGAAAAAAATCAGCTTTTCTTTGAATCCATGGTGAAGTTTCAGGACTGGCAGTTAGATGGGGAAAAAAGCTTTATTTCTTTGAAATAGAGCATATAAGATACTGAAATCTTTAGCAGACAATAAACATTAAAAGCTGAAATGCTATTTGTACAGCTACTTCAGAGCAAAAGTGCATCTTAGGAGTCTGCCAGTAGAACCTACTATTTGGCCTGTAACGACTAACACCATTACAGAGATCAAAAAGAGAACACTGGTTGCTGTTGAGGCAGCGTCAGTGACAACTGAGATTGAAGCAAGGAAATGCAGAGCTTAGAGGGGCAGATTTGGCAGGTAAGTAAAAGAATTTATTTCCAAGGGTTTGATTTCTAAAATATAGCAGTGTCTTAAACTGTTCTCTGCAGAGCCAGAGGAATTCTCCAGGTGCAAAGCTCATTTCTTCCACTCAGCAAGTGAGATTTGGGCTTTGCTGTAAAATCAGCCTCTTAGCAATGAGCGGGGACTGGGCAGAGGCACAGTTTGGGAGAATTAGGGCAGCTGTGGGCAATGGAGACCTTGGCAGGGCGACAGCGATTGAGTGCTCCAGCTCTGGCAGTGGTATCCTTCCCTGATGGTCCAGCCTAGCACAGCCAAGTCAGGGCCAGGTCATGGGGTCTGCCCCCTGCAAGGACTGTTCTGTGTGCCCAGCAATGTGACAGGTGAGAATCATGAATCAAATTTTTGTCCAGTTCCCCAGCAGTGTTGTGAACCAGTCTTTCCTGTTAAGAGGCCCAAAACCATCTTCTTCTGGTGAACTTGTAGGTCATATTTGAAATGGACCCGGAGTGGCTGGTTAATAGTTAATGCTCTAAGTGTTGTAAAATCCTGCACATATTTTGTATGAAAAGCTTGTAACGTCATGACTGTGTAAGTGACTATCATACCACTCTCTACTCTTTTTTTGTTGTTGTTGTTTTACCGAATTAGTACTGACACCTGCTGCACTCCCTCTCTTCTCCCAATTACTCACTTGTCAACCACGACTGATCTGTCAGTTTCTTGACAATTAGCCTGGGAAGGATGAGTCAAACCTAAAATCTTACCAAAAAAGCAAAAGGGAAAGAAGCTGRATTTCTTATATTTTAATTTCCTTCCACAGGAGCTGGCTATTGAAAATCAAATATTCGGTATAACAAAACAGACTGATCAAATTAGATGAACCTACATCTCCCTCTCTCTCCCACGCTTCACTCCTGAGAAGTTGGACTTGTGATTACTGCTGATCAGCCTCTAAGTGAAGGTACTCAGCGGAAATGTGAGCACTGCAGCACAGTGCTAAACAAGAGGAAATTGAACAGATTCTCTAGTGAAGAGATGAGTGTAGATTTCTGGAGTGGGAAAAGGCAATTTGGATGAATAAAACATGAGAGCCGATTCTCAGCCCCCAGCTGAAGTTGTTGCACCGTGTAAAGGCACTTGAATGTTGCCTGGAGCCACCGCCAAGCACTTCCCTGCTGGGTGGTCCGAGGCTGACTGCATCGGTGCTACGCCTTGTCTGTCCTCCCTCCCTCCCTCCCGCTCTCTGGCCCCACACACAAAGGTGACAGGGTGTGATGCAGAGTACTCCTCTGCGCCGGGGCTCCAGCAGTTCTTCCTAAGCTCTGGCTGCAGCCAGCACAATAAGAGCATCCCAGAGGCTCCTGACACCAGGAAGGTATACACACTGCTGTACTGCCAAGTCCTACCTGCTGTAGAGCTCCACAGTGGCAAGATTAAGCTGATGTAGAGGTTTTGGGCTAYGCCATGATCTTTTGCATTCTTTTTCTGGTACAGACATTCCTCTGAAATATTTGAGCACCTTTCTGCAAAAGAGGTACGTGAGTAGAGCTGGATTTCACCAAAGGAAAGATATGAAATCAGTACTTATCAAAAGATGTTATTCCCTTTTAGACCCCCATGTATTTACTAGAGAAAAATAAGAAGTAATAAGGAAAGAGAGAGCTATAGGTGTCATTATTCACTGCCTGGTGCATAAACCATCTCATACTCCTGAGCAAAGAGGGTATAAGGGAGCAGATAGAGACAATACTACTGATAAATGGCACTGGTTTAAACCACTATGTACCTCCCTCTAGAATTGTACAAAGCAGTGAGGAATCAGGCTGGTTGCCACCAAAGCAGAGCCCTCGAAGGAAAGAGGAGTTAAGTCTACTGAGAGTCCAACTCCAGAGACTGAGCGCCATAGAAAACTATTAGACACAGAAAAAAGGTTGTAGTTCGGGCACTTGCAGTGAAACTTGATCAGCCTCTCCCCAAGTCCCTCAGTCCAATTTGTGAGTGTTCCAGGTGAGAAATAGTAGCTTCATTTCTTAGTCAATTCAATTTTGTTCTTTGTGGAAACTGGCAACAGGATACCCGTCTAGTGCCATTTGTGATGGGAATTTTACTTTTGGCATGGTGCATTTGGCCGGATGTACTGGTGGACGTCTTCACTAGGCTCTGCTCTCAAATATCCACTATTGCCCACAGCTGGCTACTAGACTGCAAAGACCAGACCATTGCTCTAGTGGAGTATCTGCCTGTGTTTCCAAGTAACAGGCTTGTGGGCCCTTCTCGCCAGCAAACATTGTACCCACAGAGAAAATGATATTAAAATAGTATCAGGTGGCTGGGGTTTTTTGTTTATAGTCACACACCCCTTGTTTGCTTTCAGTACAATCATCTTGGCAGTTCATTGAGCAGCTAACATAGTAACAACCCCCCCTGGATTCTGCTTATCAAAATGCCATCTAAGGGCTGCAATCACCAGCTCATCAAGCTGGAAGCACAAGCTGGTCAATGCTCTGAAAGCATTCCCAGTACTAATGGGATACTGGTGGTTTGCATTTTGACTAAAATGGTCTCAAAATACTTTTTAGAGACTGCTCCAGGGAGTGATTATACTGTAGCAAACGAGTAATGGTGGAGGAAGCCAAACCAGCAGATTTGTGCTTGTACTTAAGCAGGGAGAAAAATGGAACCTCTGCCTGAGTATGAATTTCAAAACCCTCTTTCCATCCACAGCAATGCTACAGGGAATGATGCAGAGATCACGCTGCATCTTGGGCAACTTGAATCTATCTTTCAGAGAGATCACGATGAGATTGAAACACTGCTACCCAGACGTTTAGACCAGGAGAAGGAAGAATGCTGCATCCTCTTGTGACAGCAAGAAATGTTTGAGAAGGGGAGAAGAGGATGTAATTATAAAAGATGGAATTTAGCCAAGATACAGCATGTAATATGTTCAGTCTTACAAAAAGCATTGCAATACCTTTAAATAACCAGCGACAGTCCCGACCTGATTTTACATCTCTGCTGGCAATATGATTCCTTCTCACTTTTTATAGGAATGTGATATAAAAAGAAGAGGCCTGTGGAATCAGTAGCACCATTTCCTGCAACTCACAGATGTTCCTAGAAATTCCTGCCATTTAATAACCATTTACTGACTCAGTCCAACATGACTGTAGCAGGAATGCCCTGAACCAGTTCAACGGGTTGCTGCAGTGGTCATTTAGCCATGTACTAAATCCTTTCAGGGTATCCATGCTCCAAATATTTAAAGAGGTAACAAAGATATGATAATTAACATCATCTCCTCCACTCCTTCTGGACTCTGCTTTAACCTCACTTCTGTTTCCTTGGATAGTCATTAAGACTCTTCCTGATGGCTCTCAGTACCACTCAGAAGGGTCTCATATAATCATACCGTCTCAGCCAGCTCTATCTACCTCTTTTCCTCAGCCTTTTCCAGGGTGGGGTGGGAGGAATCCCCCACAGGGTCACCACCATGGATCTTGGGCTTTTTTTTTTTCTGAAAGGCTTTTGATAGAAGGGAGCTTTCAATGGCCTCTTTCTTTCCTAGACCTTCCTTGACCTGAATTGTCCCTTAAATTCCTTTGTCCAGTTGTTAGCCTCTCCAGGCATGAGCTGGGTATTACAGGTCACAGGGCTTCACTGGATTTGTCTCAGGTTCCTGTTTTCTCCATTCACTCTGGTATTGAATGCCGTCATCATGAGCTATTTCTTAACTAATGTCAGTGAAAATGCATTGAGAGCAACATTTTGCTTAGACTATAAATAGAATCCAAAATAAGATCTGGCAAACATTCCCAGCATAGCTGGTGGTGAACACAAGGATATGTATATGCATTTTTTTTCATACAGATATCTTATGGCTATGCACCAATTTTTAAAAGGCTGTGCATGCACAGTATTTCCTGTCTTAGGTAGTTACAGCGTGCCTGTCGCTGTAATATTTAGGCACAAACATGCATGCTGAATGCAAAATGAACCTCACTGCCAACTGCAAACCTGCAACAGTTGTGCTATCATATTTTGCTTTGGCAGAAAAAAGGTTTTCTCAGTGTCCCAATGACCTTTGTCAGGAAAGTGGGGCTTTTCTACAGGGCGTGGTAGAACTCATTTACGCACAGCAAATCTTTTACATGCCTTCGGACCCTATAGGATGAAAAGTTTTGTAGAAATATCAGAAATTATCATTATCTAGATTAACATTCCACTCTATCAGATTAGTGCATGTGTCARCTGCAATAGAAGTGTGTATGATGAGGGTTGCCCACAATTACATAACTTATTATAATGATCTATTACAGCTCTCAAACAAGAATAAAGAAAATAAATGTTCAGCCTGTTATAAATCTGATGGGAAAGTGAATATCTTACAGACCAAATATATTGGTTTTGTTCCTTGAATCTTGATAAGATGCAAAATTTGAAGATATTGATGGTAGCTGGGTTGTTATCTCTCTACGTAGTTACCAGTTCAAAATAAAAATGGGAAGTAAAATTTGAATTGAGCAAAAAATAAAGGTAAACCTTAAAAACACTGCAAGAGGTTATCTATAATGATTTGTATTATTTTATTTAAAGCAATAAAAAGTCTCAGAGTCCAGTGTAAAATGATAATAGGAAGATAAGTTTGTCTTCTTGGTAAAGACAAGACTATCGCTATCCTATGAGCCTATCAAATATAACCAGTACCTTTTTAAAAGGATTCAGGTCAATTTACATAGAAAAAAATCAGATCTCACTATTAAGACTACAAGCACTGATAAAACCACTAAGCATTGTAGTTGAGAACCTTTCCAACCAGATTTCTTCATAGAAATAACATCCATTTTTTAAAGTGCTCCAGTGCACACAGTTGTTATACTTTGTTGCTTAAAGCAATAGGAAAGAATATGATCACTTACTTCCATTTGAAATCTCAACACAGAGCATTCTGGAGTCACTGCTGCTTTTGATAAATACATATCACTGCCTCTTATTATTCAAAGGGGTCAATCTCAGCTGCAAGCGCAAACGATTTCACTAGCAAAGACAGTCAAGATTTTTAGAAGTACAAACATCAGAAAAGAAGAGAAATAAAAGAAAAATGAGGGGAAAATTGTCCAAACTATCAGTGCCTTTATCTTCCACATTCATAACTATTTACATTCTTCATTGGATTTAAGAAAAAAATCACTTAAGGTTTCTTYATGTTTGTCAGTCATACCACCTCCAGTAATACCACTCTATAATTGCCATTCTGATGCCTTAGAGTGTCTGAAGTGTTCAGGCAGAAAGGGATTGCACACCAGACCCAGTAAGAGCTGGACCTCTCCTGCTGTTTCCATGGAATGGGTTATCTCAAATTCAAATGCCTAATAACTGAGCTCTATGGTTTCAGAATTTGAGTAAGCAGGGTACTGAAGTATATTGTAGATTTATCCATATAATTGGTCAAATTGATTTTGATAAGGTAACTGAGACACTTAAAGTTAGATGAATGATGATTTAGCTAATACAGCTCTGTATGATTTTAAAATTCTATTTTCATTTTGTAGTCCACAATACTTCTGTGTCTTATTAGTCTCTTTTACTGGACCATGAGGAAAGAAAAGACTACTGAGCAATGAGCATCAGGATGGCTGAAATCTGGAGGAAAAGCAAGTTACTACAAATTCCTAGGGAGGGCTAATATTTGGGATGCTTTAATTTAGCCAAAAGCAGAACTAACAGAACTGAGGACAGGTGGTTGGACATATATAAATTCAGGAGACCAACAATTAAAGAAAGCAGCAGTTTATGGCAGAAAGGATAGCCATCATGTCATAATGTCAGGGATTGTTTCAAACTGGGGCATTCTTCTGGGATTGAGAAAATATGAAAAGGAAAGTACTAGTAATCAAGCTGGAATACGACAGATGAGATTGTCTTTCCAAGGGGATGTGACCAGCCCTCAGATATGAACTCCTGCAAACGCAGAAAGTTTATATCTAAATTGTGAGCTCTTCAGGCTAAGTATTGTCCTTCTATTTTGAGTTTGTACAACATCTAGCAGCTAGTTTTGCTTTCTGTCTGGTTTTAGGTATTACAGTAAAACAAACAAATAATCATTTAAAAAAGTGGATGTGTGTCTACTCAACCCCAGCGGCACTGTAAATCGAAGTTGTGCAATATTTGTCTGTGTTCAAAGATTTTATCACCAAAATTTTCCCTTTGCTTTCCCCTCTGCTCCCCCCCATTCTGTTATGATAAACAAAGTTCTGCTTTTCTGCACTGTTTATTAGAAACTGGAGGAAGAAGTATAAAAACATTTTTAAAAATGAAAAAAGAAACCACAATGGTATTTTCAAGACTGAAAGCTTAAACAAAGACATTGAAGTAAAAAAGTAGAAGCTAAACAGTAGTATTATATATATAAATGTTCATATGCTGCATGCTTAGCACAGTAATGCCTTCATATATTGTAGCCATGTTGAATGATAGACAATAATAGGCAGTAATCCTCAGGAAAGATAGGGGAAAGATCACTGCAGTAAGGACTCCATACATCAAAAGAAGTAGTATACTGAATGACCTGATTTAGAAAAAAATGTCTGCTGTGTATTTGTGTGACCCCCTAATGAGAGCTTTGTGTAGGAAATCTATTTTTATCTTCCACATAGAAAAGCAAAGAATGTGCAGAGCTGTGAATGATATGCTTTAACAGTTGGTAAAGGTTTTGACTACTTCGGGATATTTTTTTAATCCCATTGCCGCCAGTGGAGTTATAAGGATGCTTGCAATATGTCTTAAAAGCCATTTCTCCATGAACTGAAATATACTGTGCTCAAATCATCATGGGATTTTTCAAAAATGCTTCATGGACCTTTCTTCTCTTCCACAGATGTGAAAGCTGCCTTCCTTTGACCTGGACAGCAAAGTTGGACCATAATCAAGCACTTAGCTGAAAATCCTAACGCCACTTTGGTACAAAACATTTTAGGTCTATTTTCCTTGTTATTATTATTTTTTTATTATTAGGCACCTAAAAATTACTCCTGGACCCCATGCTCTGAAACAAAAATAAAAGTAATCCGGTGCTGGCTTCACTCACCTCATGTCCATATTTTTACTCCTTAAAAAGTCAGGATTGAAAGCTTTATTCTACTGAATCAAAACTTTATCTGATCTAAATGCAAAATAAGTTGTAAGTAGCATAAAATACATGATAACAAGCAGCTGCAACCAATTTTTTTCCAGTCCTTTATTGTTAGGTGTTGTTTGCTTAGCAGCTGGTAAATAGGCTATTAAAAAAGACTTGGGGACAATTTTCCAAAAGACACGAATGACACCAGGGTCCTGAACTTTGGCTAACAAAAGACAGATAAAGGTAATTTTTAGTTTAAAAAGAACACATCTCCCTCCCACCCAGAGAGGCACATTTTGAAAATTACAGTAAAAGCTTCTGTGCCAATTCTAAAAAATATCTTCCCTGAGCAATACACATTTGCACATGAAGTTTTAGTCCTATTATTCTATTGACAAGGGGGAGTAATTCACATTCAACTATCAAAAGAATAAATATTTTGAAACAGGATTATCTTAAAGGGAAATTTTGAGGATGCATGCAAAATCCTGGGACCACTGAAATCAGTAAAACGTCCCAGGATTTCATCCCTGCAAACAAATCCAGGTGATTCCAGTTAGGCATGTCTGCCGCTATCTGTGGGAATAAAATGATTCTGAAAAACCAGGCCGTAACAGTTATCTGGCAAACAGATCAGACAGTGCTATTATAGTCAGCATGCAAAACATTTTCCCTGTTAATTATATGCATCTAATGTCAGAGATCTAATTATCCAAGAAAAAATTAAAATTCCTAAAAGAGCACAGAACTAAAAAAATGGAATACAGCCAAACTTCCCTGAAGTTTTCACTCATGACAATGTTAGCCTGAGAGATCAACATCAATTCTGACTATGTTTTAACTGTGTTTTTTTTTTTTTCTCAAGTGGCATGAAAAAAAGGAAAAAAATAGTCCTGGGGTATATTACTTTCAAATGCTTACCTCTTTCCAGCGCTTCTTGTACCATCTGATTGTACCAAATTACCCTGGTTATTTTTTTTCTTTCAGTCACTGTGAGAGAAGCATCCCTGGAAACATACAAAATTACTTTGTGAAATACAGTTTTACACCAGTATTCATTTCACCTCTGAGAAGACCACTCCACAAATTCCTAGAGCCATGAAGAATATCAATAACTGCTCTGTTAACTATTTAATCTCATCAGTTGTGATTGATATATAAAACAGAGATTAGAGTTTAGGTGAAATTCCTTCCTGAAAACATAAGTTTTCTCTGCATATGTGTTCGGCTTGTTTCACCTAATTCAAGAAATGAAACGGCTGAGTTAGGAGATCTTCTGATGACCAGTATTACTAGGCTCCTTTACGTCTTCCTCCTAGAGGTTCCCTGGACTGAGGACCAGCTATTTCTCCAAGCCTCTTGGGAAGCATTATCCAAGTCAAGAGCAGGTTTGCATTTGGCAACTTTGTCCCAAGGTTTCCTGCTGAAATACCTTGTCATTCTTACGAGTCAAGATGCTATGGGACTGTGCTCTTCACACTTTTTTCCTTTAAAAATTCAGCACTTAAAAAAAAAAAAAAAAAAAAAAGGAAAGCGTAGACAAAGGTGAATGGAAGAAGAGGGAAAATTCTGTGAAATATCCAGGTATGGGGTTGGCCCAATATAGGTTGGTATTCAGCTGGGTTAAACAGCCATAACTCAACTGAACTTAGGGAGCTGTGTTAATTTACACAAATGGGTTTAGAAGCATGAAGTAGCATTGGAAAGCAGGTGAGCCAGACCCTAAGTTGCATCTGAAGACACATGTGGAAGTTTCATTTTCATAGCTCTTATAATTTTTTTTAGATCAAGCCTAAAGTCTCCGTTCTCAACTTTCAACTTCTCTACTACCAGAGGGTATAATATGAGCTGAGGGCAAATTTATAGAAGAATGCACCAAAAGGAGGAATAAGTATTAACTTGACATTACAGAAACTGTATTAACTACATCACCTGGGACCACAGAAGAGACACAAATTAATGGAATCATTGCTCTCATTTTGTAAGAGTCTACCCATGTGGGAGCAACTTGACAAAATATCAGTTACTATTTTAAATGACAAAGCCAAACCAATTCGTCTTAGCTGTCAGACATTCCTACTCAGAAAGGACAGTCCCTGCTTTTAGCACACACTTTCCTATTTTCTGTATTTTTCTGTATAGTCTGTCTCACAAAGAAGTGTAACTGTTCCAACGCATCTCAGCACAGTTTAAAAGCCATGTCCCTATTTCAGCCTCAGGGGTTCCTATTCATTCCCTTCAGATGTTACATGTTAGTTCAGGAAACAAGGACTTTCTGCTTTAATTAGTCACCTTAGTTATCAACTCATATTCCACTACCAGTCCTGGACATGTAAAAGATTTATATATTCCCCATAAGGCTAGCTTTGATATTGGGGGCCTTATCTAACAAAGTTTGTCAGGGCTCTCCAACAAATTTAACCTACTATTTTTTCCACTCAGAGAATACTGTTACACTATAATCTCTACTGGGATTTATTGGGAGATGTAGAAAAGCATGGTTGTCAGTGTTGTAACCACCTGGATAGGTTTTCCCAACGTGGAGGAGACTAATTGCTGCTCAGTGAGAGCACGCTGGTGTCTTGGCCTTTATTAAAGAATCATTGCAGACCTGATAGAGAGCCATCAACAGTAAGGCTTCTTGGGGGACAGGTGCTGAATGTATGTGAGCATGCCCCTTTGAGCTGCGGCCAGAGGATCTTTCCTTCTTCCCCAAGTGGGGAAGGAAAGAGAATGGAGTTATAGAGTGATTTGTCTACACAAAACCTGTGTGCCTGTGTTCACACCATGTGGACTCAGGAATGGACTGCAGGCAGGTTTCAGAACATGTTTAGGAGAAAGCTAGGGTTTGGTCACTGATTAGTGGCCTCCTTAGACGGAGGTGAGAAGAATAACTGCTTCCTATTTATTAGAAATGAACGTCTATCTACCATAGACTCATTGGCCATTTTGCCTTGATGCTAGCATGAAGGTCGGTCATTCAAACTGAAGAGGAATATATGTTTTTTTTACTCCTTGAAATTCTAAATCAACAGTGTAAAGTATCCTACCAATGACTGTTGAGCCTTTCCTAAGCCCAGCCTTTCAGTTGTAATGCCTTAGTCATGTTGGCATGAAGACATTAAGTAATACACTCTGAAGGCTAATACCTATATCTACTTATCGAACCACTGAACATATCTCCTAATTCACTCACTTTTAGACCAGTGCAAACTACTCTCTCCCACCCACACTCTACCTTGGCCTTTGATTGGAATAGTTGTGCATAATTTCTCTCATCTCTTCAGACAAATCTCTCCAGCGTTTATCATTTATGATGTGGACAAAGCCTTTCAAACTTGTGAGTCATTAGAGCTTGATCAAGCCATGTGAGCTCATGAAAGGAGGAAGGAGTGTGCTTGCGGAAATGCTTTGCTTTCTTATCTGTTGTGTGTCTGAAGTAAGCCTTTTTCTACGCAACTGCTCATGAGCAATGGTCTTTCTATAAAAGGAGGGAATGCACCGGGTATACTGTGTTCAAATGAGCTTTTAATTCTGAATGTAAAATTCTTCTTGGATGTCAGCTGTACATAGCGACGCACATTTGAAATAGAAAATGGATCAAGTGTTGCACAGTGGTGCAGCTGTATCAGCTTTCTTGTCTTCCAAAATGGAACAATTTGATTTTTTTTTTTAATCCCTTAAGAATAAATAAAGGTAAAAGAGCAGAATATTAAGAAGTCAGATCTTGACAAGGAACGTGGGGTTTGGGTTTAGTTTTGCTGGGTCAGATACACGGATGGTGGAATTCACTGCAGTGCTTCCAAAGCTAATGGCGGCACTCTAAATTTGCACAGCAGAATATTGGAATATGAAATACTCTCACATGCAATCAAAAGAAACTGCCAAATGTGTCTGTGATTTTGATGTAAATCTGTCAGGTGGTACATCTATTTTAGAAGAATGTCATTTCTGCATATTTTGATGCACTTGACATTAACTGCGACTTAATCATAACAGAACTTGAACCCAGTAAAGCACCTGATAGTTCTGGGTTTCCAGACACTTAGAGCCATTTTCCTTACAAGGGTCAACAAAAAAGAACATTTGCCCATATTAAATTCAATGTTATCACAGCATTCCTGTGACTGCTTGTCAAAGTCAATGGATAATTTAAAGGCTGTAATATAAGAGCTACATTTTCTTTGCGAGTAGGGCAATCCCACATTTAGGAGAGAGTTCAAAATCCAATTATATATCTATGTATATATATGAATGCTGCAAATGCTTTTCTGGGCATGGTGTGCTGCACTAATTTTTTTGATTAAAAGAATTACAGCCAACAGACAATTAGCTCCTGGGCCACCACTATGGAGTGAATAAATCTCACAAATCTAAACATCTCAAAGTTTGGGATTTGAAAGACAAACCAACATCTGAATTCTGCTTCACACCATGCAGCATCCTCCTCTCCCCTGCTTCCCCCTTGATTTTGCAGCCCAGAAGTCAGCTCGTTCCAGGCACAACGCTATCCCATTCTTCTCGCTGCTCCAGCGTAACTTACAGAACCTACCCTCCTCATGTGTCTTCATGCTGCTGCTACTACAATATCTATTTTTTATGCAACACCAGAAGCTGCATTTCTGAGGTCAATGGTCCTAAGCAAATGTCTCAGTCCCTGGAGGAGAATTGAATGGGATGACTGAATTATGAAAGGGCTGCAAGAACTGGGGCCCAAAACTACATCTGCTGTAGCCTCACAGCCTCTGAAACAAGCCAGTCCTCTCAGGTCTTTTGTTTACACCTTCTACAATGCAGATGTAAAGCAACCTGGGATGGTCAAACTACCTTTAAATGGAAAACCAGATTAATCAACCTGCACTAATCTCCATGTACAGATCACTGTTATGTGAAGGTCCTTGCCAGTCCTTAATCTGCAAACCCCCCAACCATTTTTTCTCTCAATGCAGCCACAACTTAAAACTAAGACCTCAGTGTATTTGTGGCATAGCTTACCCACAGCATGTCAGCAGGACAGGCTTTACTTCTTCAGCATTACATTGGTCATACATCTTTGCTTCTAGCTGGAAGAGTGGGTCACAAAGAGCCTCAGCAAAGTAACACAAGGCGAAAGCAATTAGAAATAAGGACACTGAGCCAAGCACACCTCTCAATCAGGTTGGCTCAGCGCTGTGAACCAATCAGCCTAATTAGACAGACGTGATGAGGAGCTACTGTCCTCTCTAGAAACACCCAACTGTGCATAGAGCTGGCAACAGTATCAGAGATAAGAAGCAAAACATTAGGACTGCAATTACCACCGAATGACACTCAGGTGCAGAGCCTTGCGTATCTGTGTGTGTGGCACTGGGAAATTTTTAGGTTGTTGTGAAACTGTGCTCCAGTAGCTAGGCTTACTGAGAAAGGAGAAAAAGAAGAATGAAGGATGGATGTAAGTTCTAGCAGAATTAATTGAAAACTGTCAAAACTGTGAGATGTTGAAAAAAAAAGCTCCAAAAAAGGCAATTATATTCCTGCAGTTTTATGAAGATATTTCTGCTTTAATACAAAAAGGATTGAACAAAACTTCTTATTTTAAAATGTTGAAACGAGACAGAGTTTCTCTTCATGCTGTCGTATCTGCACACTTTTTTTAATAATTATAGTTTCTAGTCCTTATGATTATGACTATAATTTAAAAAACATTAATTGGAACACTATACAGAGTAGAAGTGTCTGCAGTCGCTGAAACAATAGCTTGGATGGATATGAATTACTTCATCCACCTTAGCATATATTAACTCTGAAGACTGATAATAACAATACTGTTACCATTTCACTACTATTCATTTCATTTGAAATATCTAGTGAAAGCACATATCTCAAAAATTTATATTCTCTCTAAGCATAAAAAAACCTCTGACTATACTTTGTGTAATCAAATATGAACAGATATTCTCCATCCAACCTGTTAGTTTGTTGGAGTTTCTTTGACAGAAATGTTTTCTTCCGGCAAATGATTTCTTTCTGCTCCTCAAAAAGGGTCCATTTCTAATGAAATATGAACATTCAATAAAACTAAAACATTTTTCTGAAGCTAAAGTTGACAAAATCTGAATTGGGAGAAGCAGTTCCTTTCATATTCGGGTTTGTAACACTGTGTATTGCATTTCCCTTGTGCCATGATGTTATCTCTCCCTACACACTTTGTCTGAGACTCCAAGGACCCAGAAAACTGAGGGTCATTTCTGCAAAATAGGTGTAACCTTAACTAACTTTTAATCTTAGCCTCAAACGGTCTTTAAGCTCCTCCTCAAACCTTAACTTTAAGTTTTAAGTTAACCGGGGGGGGGTCCRGTTAACCTAATTACAAGCTGCACCACATTAGACAAAAGCCAGAAAACAGAAATGCTGGAAAGCTTTTTCACCAATTTGTTCCTTTTTTTTTTTTTCTCCCAGTGAAAAAAGGAACCAAAGTGAAAGACTTTGTTTTCTCCCAGCCTAATTCCTCTTACATCTCAGCGGTATGGTTGGTTTTTTTCCCCTCACTTACACATTCTTTCAGATGCAGATCTGCAAAGTAGTTCCCTGTTTCTAAATTTGTGTCACAGGCACAATGAACCGGTGGGAGATGAAGGCAGTGGAATTCCACAGGCCCCCCACTGACTCCAATTAAAATGAGGGCCAAAAAGCAATTACTCCGTGAAAGTATATATATCTGAAACCACCTGGGAGGGGTGGCTTTAATAAAGAGTTTTAATGCTGTTACCTAATTAGGAGGAGGAGAGCTAAGGTTAGTAGTTTTGCTTGTCACAGTGATTAAAAGCATGACAAAGGGGAGTGAGAAATAATACTTTTAAGGTAAGGGAAGCTTCATTTTCAAGCTCGCAGCAACTACGCTTTCATCTGATGACTGCATGGCAGATGGAAGGAAAAAGAAACAGCCCTAAGAAGCCACAGCGTGAGAGAGTGTCACAGATTTTGGAAAGCTGCGTCTTCAAGAAAAATGAAACTCATCCCCGTTGGTCCTATTAGGAAAGGAGCCATCTTAATTTACGTATTTCTTTTGAACCTCACTGCCATCCCGTTACACCCTCTCCCTCTCCTCACGTCTCACATTTGGACAAATGCCAACTCAAAACGTGTGTCTCCGGGCTCTGGATGCTTTCCAAATTTGCTGGTGCTTTTGTTCCTTTCATCATTAAGTAGCGAGAAGTTCAGGGGCTGAAACATCTCTGTTAATGTTGTCTGGATCACTGTGAATTGATTTAAAAGGGCTCATCACCCTACTCTTGATAATCAGGTCTCCCTCCTTGCACTCACAGAGTGAACTTGCCTGGTGGCCCGCCAGGCAGGTGGGCTCCAGTCTCCGGCTCCTCCTCTCAGACAATGACACCTGTATGAAAAGCCAGATCCTCACCTCTTCTCAAGGAGGTCGGAGGAGGGTTAGAGACCAATGGTTCAGCCAAATCCWCCTGTACTACAAGGTTTGCTAGGAAACTTTTTCTAAGTGTGCTGCACTGCATCCACTAAATTAAACTGCTCTTTCCCATGTGAGATGAGTAGGTCTGCTCCAATTTACACAGGCAGTTATACTGCATCACGTTCAGTTTGACTGGAAGGAGAACTTGAGATGGGCATTAATACAATTATCCTCACTAGGATGGATAGGAAACTCTACTCTCATGGCAAGGCATATGAGACTGTGTTATGCCTGTTGTTCATCAGGCCCTTTATTTTAAATGTTATTAATCTGGCAGCATGTCCAGAGGCAGAGTATCCCCTACAGCTATTTTGGATCATTGGTGAATTTGAGGAAGAAGCGCAACTATTGAATCACCTCTTCCTGCATCGTTCCAGGTTTCCAGCCACTTAGCAACCACCCTTACCCTGGCCGGATTATTAGCATTTATGAGGCCATGGCCCTATGGAGTATATGTGCTGTCTAGACAGACAGATGCAATAGGTTTATATTGGACGGACTGGCACTGTATGCTGTTTATTAACAAAATAACCTCTTCCCATGTGCTAATTATTTACTTTGCTACTGGAAAATATGCCACAGTAATATCAACATAGAGCAGCCAGCACATAACATTTACACTGAACTTTGAGTCATTTCAAGTACTGTTGTAACATTTAAGAATGGGAATCTTAGAAACGACTACTACTCTCATCTATTTAGAGTATGACCAGAACAAGCTCAAATTGCTCTCCTTATATATGGTCAGGAGGGTTAAAGGTGGTAAAAGTAAGTATTTATAATATACTTCTTTTTCCTTTGCTGCACAATTAAAACAAACAATTGTTTTCATCTGCCAGGCAGAAAGAATGTATGTATACATTACAGTAAAACGGTACAAGTCTCTCTCCAGGGCTAACTGGTGATGATGTTTTTAAAGATCATCCAGAAAGATATATGCTCAAGTGCTATTATGCCTCTATACTGCTAACTGAAAAGAGAAAAACAACCTCAGCTACCTTTCTGACATCTCTCAGTTGCAGACTTTTCTGCCCTGCAAGCAGCCAGTTGAGGGGGTCAGCCAACAAGAGCAATCCCTGTATTTTAGGTCACTCAGAAACTATACCTTCACTCTTACTCTCATGAGGGGGAAGCAGGATGCTTAAGGAAGCCTGGAGAAGTGACAGGGCTTTCTTCCCTTTCCACTGCCCACACAACAGGTCCACACACAGAACGAGAAGAGCATTTCTAATGGAGAGAAAAAGATTGCACTCCCACTGCCTGTGAGTAGCTAGACACCAGGACTCTGGCTTAAAAGCCAGCATCCAGCTCACAGGCTCCTAAGTGGAGCCGCACAAGCATGCCAGGATCCCTGCTGCTATTGAAAGCCCTCTTATTAATTTCAGCCAAATCTCAGCATGTTTCACCCGTGCTGCCCTGCTGGGCACTCTGGCCAAAATTCCTATAGCAATGGTTTCGGTTAAAAACAAATAGCAGAGAGAAAGAAGACAGCAGAATTTAATAAAAAAAAAAAAAAAAAAAAAAAAAAAAATTAAAATCCTTCTGAAATCAGAAAGATAGTGAATGTACAGAACGTGGGTATATTAAATGATGAACCTGTTTCTCCCAGGATAAAATTGCCATGAGTCTGAATTTTCCTGGCATAACCTCTTGTCCCTCATACATTTTGTTCACGAAGAGATAAGGCATTTAGCTACTCCCCTGGGATTTCAACATACGCAGACTTCCCCTTAGAGCACTAAGTCTGAGTGGACTACCCAAAATCCGGAGGTCTGGACAGCCCTTCTACAGGCATCAGCCATGTGTACGTCACACGTGTACAGAGCCTGGACGCTCTGGGTAGGACAGACTTGCCCTGGACAACTGTATATAACCTAAATGTCCATCTAATAGACTAAATTACAGTCCAAGGTAGAAACACAGATGCATTCACTGTAGAATCAACTTCCATATGAACAGTATGTCTGATATATCCAGCATGCATTGGGTTCACTCTGAGTGACTTTATATGTATGCGTATCTGGATAATGCCTGGGGAGCCCTGGGCCAGTACATGGTGGTAATCCACCACGAGAGAGTAGAGAATGATAGTGCTGAGTAGCTGATGCCTTTTTACGTTACACAATGAAGCATGGAAGATTTTATGATAAAACAGCAATGCTACATCTACTCAGCATGTGTCTGCACCATGCGATTGCTTTAGTTCTAGTCTACCTGGCTTATTTTAGCTCGAGGCAAATGTTTTACTACAGCTTTGACTCCATTTTGAAATGCTTCCCTGCTGTGCTGTTCTTGCTGCTTGATAATTTTCTCCTGAGTAGCAGACTTAGAGTGTTTCTGTGAGGATGTCTCTACAGACAGCTTCCTGAAAAATGGCTGTTAATACCAGCTATAAGAACTGAACACAAGGATCCTGAATGTGCCAGAGACTACAAAGAAACAGAACAAAGTCTCTAACAGGGCATGTGAGAAGAACTGATTCCTGTTAAGGGGAAAGGGGGAAAGGCGGAAAGGGTGAAAGGGAAAGGAGTGAGGGATTTCAAAATTCTCTCTTTAAATTATCAAAAAGGGACTAAAATGGTGCTCAGTTCTGGTCTTATAGTCTTCTGATTCAATTTTCCACACTTCCTCCCCATTTCCTCTTTCCCCAGTCCTCATTCCTTCCCAGCTGCATACAGGACGTTTTAGTGGCTTGATGGAGATATTTCTTTCCACTTTGTGGAAACAATGCATTTCCTCAATACAAAACTGAAACTTTCCTCTTCTGTAAGTGGAGTTGAAGAGCCACTCTGTTAATTTTTATTTTAGGCTTGGCATCATACCCATGTAATGATGCATGAGCAGTAGATGAGTTGAGTCTATAAAGGAAATCTGAGACCAAGGAGACTCTCAAGAAATCCTCCACAACAACATTAGGCTGTGGTGCATCATGCTTGGAAAGAAGTGAGTCATCATTTCCAGCCAGCATCAACACTTGCACAGCTTTTCCTTAACCTTGTAGCCCACTGCCAGCACCCTTCTGGCCTGTGATCCCAAGTGCAAATCTCATCCTGTACCTTGGGGATGGCTTATGCTAAAGCCTTGCCCTCCCAGTGACAAATTAGAGATCCATCCTACCTTGTACGCCAACCTCACTATTTTTGTGTTCACTGAGCACCAGCAACTGTTCAGCCCAAGCAGAATATTTGGAGAGTGAAGGGGACTTTGAAGACAAAATGAAAAGACAGGAAGAGGAAGAGAGTGACTTTGCTACACGACAGTATTGATTGTTGCTCATTATCAATAGGCACTGACTCCTTTATGAACATGGTAGCTTTAATCTAGAACCACAAGGCCTGACAAAAAGCTTGTATGCTGACTGTGCCTTTAAGTACTTACAAGTAAAAGACATCACAAACCACTGTAACCTCAAGGAATTGAAAACCCCGTCAAACAAACAAAGCCAGCCAGATRCATTGCCCTCCAATTAAACTAGAAGTGAAAATACACTGACCTGAACATTTTTTTGGATTGCAAAACAAGTTTGATTTAAATTCTGAAAAATAAAATATATAAAACTTGGCAACAGAGGCATATAAACTGTCTCTGCTACCAGAATACACAGGACGCTTGCAATTCTCTATTAGTGATAGGAAGAACTGGGTTTTCACCAAGTATATTGGACAATCAATCCAAGAGTATTTGCAGTACCATTTCCAGGAATTAGTGTCTGCAAATATAGGAGGATTTTTCAAATTATCTCTTCCCTTACGGAGACAAAGAACTTATTTTTTGTTTGTGTGTTTGTGTTGAAAACTAGAGAACTCTCAACGTCTTCATGCTGTAGCATTTGTGGTGGAATTTTAAGCATCTACACAATCCAACTTCTTGAGCTCTTGAAAATCTGGCCTCTTAGCCTGGTGCTTAAATGCTTACTGTGAGTTAAATCAGTTTGGAAAATCTGGCCCAGAATGTGAGGACCACTTAACTTCTGTTCAGATTAGATTCCCAAAGACAAATGGTCTAAGAACCACTGACTAAAACAGGCAAGAGATACAAGCACTTTTAAAACTAATTAGTATTTCATTAAACCAAAAAAAAGGAAAAACAAAAAAAGTTGGGATAGAAAACTGGCCTTCTAACAAATGTTTGTTTCCCTGCTTCTTGAGAGCATCTACAGGTATGACTCAATCCCCTTACTTGACTTCAACCCCCATTAGGTGGAAGGAGATTTTCCTGAAACTGTGTTTATGAGGAAGGTGACAGAGCTGTAAGTTTGCCAGCAGAAGCCAGTAGCAGCTCAGAGAAGTGGAGCAGATGAGCATGGCCCAGTTTAGGCAAAGAGGTACTGGTGTGTGTCAGGGAAGACCATAATGGTTATACTTTTCTATAGCTCTTTGCCAGAACCAAACTAGTACCTATTTGAAACTAGTAAGACTGTCTGGATTGGGGTCTGCTGATGAGGATGAGAAGAGAGAGAGACAAGGCTGAGATGGCAGCAGTCACAGCCATGCAAAGAAGCTGAATAGGCCCAAGATAACATAAAGTACATGAGGGGGATATAAAGGCACAGGGGGATGGCCAATGCCACCCTGGGATCACACACTGAGATTTTGATCCCTGAGCAAACCTGGCCTCTGTGCAAAGGCAACCTGCGTAGAAAAAAAGGCCTTCAGAGGCGCACCAGTTGCCTTTGCAAGTAGTGACTTCTTTAGGGTAGTTCATTGCCCATGGGCAGTAGCTGCAAAGCAAGTTGAGGTGACACGTGTGGATGGGACATGTTTCTCCTGTGGTGAGGGCAGTAGAAAAGGCGCCTGCAAAAGTCATGGCTCTAGCAGAAAGCCTGGTGTTGCCACAGCCCTGTGGGTTGCCCAGTAAGGCAAAGGGTGGTAAGGCCCAAGGTTTCTCAGGGGCATGGTCAGCACAGTGCTGCAGGAGTGCACCAGGGGCAAGGTGCACTTAAAATATCCTCTGTGAACTCCCAGCATGTCAGGTGATGTGCTTGCATGACAGTTCCCAGAATTTCACAGCAGGCAGACAGTTGAGGCATTTGGCCTTGAACTTGCTGCTAGGCCTGTCTTTACAGGACCATGTAGACACAGCCACTACCATGAAATGTCAAAATGCTTTTCACTTTTACAGATTCACAGCCAGAAGGATAAACGGCAAGGTCCCAGATAAGCTCTTTTAGTGTTTTTGTATTATTTCGTGCTATCATGAATGCATGTTAGGTTTTTTATCCTTTTTTTTTCCTAACTAGACTGACAAGGAAATTGTATGATGAATTCATGTTACTGATTTTTTTTCTCACTCTTTATTAAGAGAGCCAAAACAGTGTATTTACTAGGACAAAAACAGAAAAAGAAGATTAAAGAAACAGACTTGCTATTATAGCAAATTTTACATCACTTCAGAATCAAGAACGCTTTTCTAAAATGGCATTTCTTTTCATGAGGAATGTGATAAGACACATGGAAGAATTAATTTGAACTCCCGGCCAAAAAAATAAATGCTAACAACTTATATTCTTCTCTACGGTTGCTTTCTTTTGGGAGGGGTGGAGGGGAGGAGGTTATTTTTGCTTAAATGAAACAAGTTCATCAAAGGTTGGCAGAATCTCAAGAGGTGGGAAGCTCAGGAATCAGTTATAGCAGGATGAGGCCGTTTGAATACTTCTCTGAAGGTCTTGCAGGTTTTTTTTTTTTGCCAACTTTCACAAGTTCTCTGTGCCTAGTAAAATAGGTCATCTCATGAGTTTCTCAGACTCATCCTTCTAGTCCCAGACATAAAAGCAAGAGTCAGCTTTCCTTCTGCGATTTTACAAGTTCTGTATGAAGGCAAAAGTCCATAGCTGTAGGAACAATTAATGAAAGTCTCAAAACTTTTAAGCTATTTTTCAGCATAGCACTTGGAAGGATGGAACTGCAGAAATAATTGGTTATTTGGGGTTAGTGACTGAAACTATAAACCAGCCAGCCACAAACAAAACCTAATTTGGACGAGGTGCTCTGAACTGTAATATTTCCTCCTCCAACTTCTCACTAGATTAAAAAAAGCAAAAACATATTTTAGAATTTAAAGCTGCACTTTTCTGTTGGCATTGGTTATCTCTTTCCTAAATTTTAATTTTGTTTATCATAATCTAAAATGTGAATTTGGAAAGAGAAAATGTTTTCACTTTGAAAATGTTGCATGAAATGAGAAAAGGAATGTTATGATAAGGTCCTCAATTTTCCCAAAGGAAATTTTCTTCTGAACTTAATTCCCCACTGGGAGATTGTTTAGGTCATGCAG
This sequence comes from Phoebastria nigripes, assembly GCA_035582835.1. NCBI lineage: Eukaryota > Metazoa > Chordata > Aves > Procellariiformes > Diomedeidae > Phoebastria > Phoebastria nigripes. The sequence continues at coordinate 277,613 of JAYKAV010003245.1, forward strand.
AAATTGATTTTTCAGCTAGTAAACAACACAGCTGAAAACTTTTGCCTAAATCTAACATTACATCCGATTTTGTCAAAACCAGTTCAGCTATCCTAACCTCATTTCATAGGTTACTTGCCAGATTTCTTAACATTTACTTAAAGACTACCATCAGATATATCATTCAATCAAGTAGTAATTGCACATTCAACTAATTCATATGTATTTCAGTAACCACACATTTATATGAAGTGTATTAAAAGCTTTGGTCTTTTCTGATTGCACATTCCTAGGAGTTTACTAGCACTCACTAACGGGCATTAACACACTGGGCCCTCAGGTCCTCTAAATGGAGTATCATACCATATATGAAAAATGTGTAATCATGGAAGAAAAAACATTTCTCCATGCACAGTAATGTATTTATAAAATACACTTACAGACAAATGCCCTCACTTAACATTCTGTGCACTTCAAAAAATGTGGAGGTGCCATTTAGGGGCACATCTGACATGCATTTTAAGAAAGTCTACAGAGTACCAGGACAGAAAAAAATCCACTCCTACAGAATTACAATGCTGGAAAAGACCCCAAAACAACCTGTATGTAACAATGTACAAAAATGTAGCTGGTTAATAAAACAGTTAGGAACAGGGTAGATAGTCCCACAATCTGGAGAGGAGATAAAAAAGCATTAGGAAGATAAAATGGACAATTAATGTGTAAACATATTTTTTTGTGATCTAAAGAAGCGGGGATAAAAAGGATTATAAAACCCTTTATATCCTGGCTCTGTGCTCTATGGCAAGTGCACCATACTGTGTTACTCCTGAGAAAACCACATACACGTATAAAATGATAATTAATACAGATAACATTTCCCTGCCTTTACCTGCAATTCACTGATGAAGCTGAAGAACAGTAGTGTGTAGCAGAAATTCAAATGGTCTGCCATGGCCTTGGGGCCTATTGAGCTTCTTTGGCATGAATCATAGCAATTTCTGCAGCCAAGAGAGCTATTTTATTGTATTTGTCCATTTGAAGATGTCAACAATCTCATTAAAACTGACACTACTAGGTTATGGCTGATGTTACCAATTCATGGAGCTAGTGCAAAACAGTCTTCTTTTGGAGATACAATTTCTTGTTTGCCTTAATTAGGGCAAATTACATGCTGCAGCTATGCCAGGCAATGCTAGCAGGTGATAACCATGTTAGACCATGTCTGAAATACACATCCAAGTCGTGGCTGTCAGTGTCATTACTGGTTGCATCTGCTGGGAATTAAACAAGATCTGAATGCTTCCCAGGAGATGTTGAGTGTCCCATCTTCGCTCTGCTAAACAGCGGGTGGAAGAGGAAGCTGAAGACTTGCATCTCCTAAGAGCAGCATAGGACAGCTTTGCAGTTCAACACTCTGAACCACAGACAACAGCTTATGCAGCTTGACAAGAAGCCACTCAGAGGCAGCTGTTGTCCTCGCTCTCCATCCTGGGTTTGGAGTATTTCACCAAATTAGAATCCTGTTTCTACAAGCCTTGGGTTTATAGCTTTTTAGTCATAAATTTAACTACAACTGATTGGGGCTATTGTTTTCCCCTGGTAGCACATCTCAGTGATTCAGAATCTGAAATGATTCATTTAAAAACTCAGGGACATTCACAAGGGATTATTTTTGGAAATGGCCAAAACATCCAACCATTGCAATAGCATCCTGAGGAGTCAATTATACAAAGCCAGAGGAGATGACTGGCTGAGGGATCATAAGCAGCTGAACCTACAGCTCTGCTGTAAGCCAGTGTGAGGAAATGTTCCTGTGTGTATGTCCATTTGGCTGCTAATAAGAAACAGGAAAAGATGGTAAGCAAAGCAGTGCTATGACTCATTAGGGCCATCAAATTATTTTCTTCATCATCTCAACATTTCCCCTTTAGCTTTTCATCATTATTTTTGTATTCTATGACCAAAGTAAAAAAAAAAAAAAAAAAGAAAAGAGGGCTAGAGAACAGACACAGCGTTTTGGTTTGGAAGGATTTTTGAATGAGTTTCCCTCTAGGTAAATAATTCTCCCTAACTGTTCCCTAACTAGCAACTCACACCAAACCCACTAGCAATTCGTGCTGTTGACTTTGGAAAAAAACCTAGCAGTAGAGAGAGAACAAAACTTTTATTTCAAAGGCATACGATTCAAAATCCCTCCCTGAGTGCAATGGATCAGTGCAGTGGGGTATATTCAATGCAACATCACCCCACTCAGCCCCAGGCAGACAAATTCTGCATTTAATGGAAGGAACAAAAGCTTCTCGCCTGATTCCCCACAGTATGAACAAATGAATGGGGACAGCAATAAGTGTAGGAGCAGTCCTGGTTTCTCTCTCTTGTCAATAGAAGAGAAATAGCTGTTGGCAGCATGAAAGGGAAGACCACTAGAGTGTGAAGTAACTGCCCTCCCCCTAGACTGAAAGGGAGTTTCTCACACTCATCACTCCTGATTTTATGGCCATCTGTATAGTTTTCCCTGGGTAAGAAGTTGTGCAAAGTTACAGTACATCTACCTTTACTGGCAGCTGTGCAATCTTTGCAATCAAAAGGCCAATGCTTCCCCATGAAACTCTCTCAAGCAACCTACCCAAGCTTTACTATAACATTCAGTGTGAAACCAGTAACATCCAAGGAGATGAAGGAGGCAGCATAAAAGAAGAAAACTTCATGCAGACTAATTCTTGCTCTGAAGAAGAGGAGGAGAAGAATAAGATGAATTTTCTCCTGGTATCAGCAAATGCGTGTCAAGGAGAAAAGTCAGAGAAAAAGTCTAAAAGGCTCTGGAATACAATCTGGCTTTCTGTATAAAGAGAATTTCGGAGTGGTGCTTGTTTACATTCAGTTTCTGCAACTAATCCTTTGAATCCTGAGTCCTAAAAAAAAGTTGCATATTCCTTATCTTCTCATTTTCTATACATATCTACCATCTATATAGGAAATCCATTCTCACAAGACAGGACACATCCTTCTGCCTACATTAGGAGCTCCCATCAGTGAATAAGACTTTCTGAAAACGCTGGCTCCTTTCTTTCTTTCTGGTGTGGGTCAGGACTCTTTCAACATTACATAAACAGCAATTTTACACTCATGGTGATTATAATTCTCTCACACTGAGTTTAGGAGTTTGTGACTGTTATGCAGTCTGTCCACCCTCTATATTTAGATTCGTAAAACTAACATCCTTTGCTCAGAAAATATCACACGCTTTCACACTCAGATCTGTCCTTTCATCCTCTGAGGATTTCACAACTCTGCGATAGTACAAATGAGACAGAAAGGCTTAGTTTTCCCCTATATTTAGTCATTGGACAGCATCATAGTCTGACCTCTCTTTTTTCCTAAGAAAGATGGCTTGCAGTGAGCAACTCACTGCTTTGCCCCTGATCCCACTGGAAACTTTGCTGCTGATTTCAGTACAGGAAGAACGGTTCAACTAGTTATATTTAAATTTGACCTGATATGAGTTATCTTTAGGATACCACATTGATGTTCCCTCTACTCCATTTTTTTTTTTTCCCACCACTGGTCAGTAGGTTGATATAAAGAAAGGCAAAAAATATGTATTATGGACTAGCCTGTCCTTTGCAAAATGTCTTTCTAAGGTACTAGGCTTTAGACCCTTCATGACATTGAATTTTTTCTAATGCAACTGAGCATTCTTTTTATCAGCCTAGAAGGAATACCAATAGAAAGCAATACTATTTTGCAGTGATGAGATTGTATTTTCATTGTGGAAAAGAAGGCAGTATTACTCTCTACTAATTGTTTCCTGGGGTGCATACGCGCTTGCTGGAAGCTTGGATCAAAATCTAATAAAATATCAGATAGGGTTAAATGAGAGTACAGATAATTAGTTACAACATTGATTTTCCTGTTTTTAGGTACCAGTTTGTTTGGTGACTCTGTATATTTCATCAGGCTGGCTGCTTAGCATATGACAAAGCACAGAATACATTATCTGAAAACAGGAAACAAAGGTAATCACAAGACGTGAAAGCCAGAGAATCTCAGCTATAATCTACCTAGAGACAGCTATACATTGTGCCTGGGAGAGAAAACTTACCTTATAAAAAAGATAAAGCACAGAGAAAGGTAATAAAGCAAAAAAGATACTTAACCTGAAAGATACCCAGTAAAATCAGGTATAGAATAATATCCAAGACATGGATTACAAAAGCTATATGCAAAAGAGAGACACATGTGTGTATTGCATGAGGGATCTTTCTTAACCAAATGAGAAGGTTATTTATGGATGACTTCTGTGCATAATTTAAGTACATAACCTATTTTTACACACGCACACAGCTGGAAAAGTACCTGCAGAGAAATAAGCATAAGCTTTCTGCTCATCACCATGTGATACAGGTGGTTCTTCCAAGTCTAATATTTAATAGCAATGCTACATGCTAGCCATTCAAGTCTGCACTCAAATAAAGAGTCTTCTAAGACTTGGGAGAGGTATGGTAGAGCTCAGTGAATATTCACACATTGCAAATCTCGATGCCCAGAGGGTCAATACTCTAATTTCCTGTTTATGGCTCCAGAGACTAATATTACAATTTTAAATGGATGAGAGCTCACAAGAGGAAAGGCAAGGCTGGACAGTGGAGGTGAGATAYCAAAGAGGAAAAAGTTTCTGGGAAAACTAAAAGTGGCGCATAAAAAGTTACAACATTACAACCTTATCTCTACAAAAACCAAATTCAAACACAATTTTCAAAACATTCCCAGTGGGCCTTGTGCCCAGTTGTGATCTTTTAAATCCAAAAGGGTAGCAATCCCTCTGCACATCTGGAAAACTACCATATCCAGAGGGATATATTCAAATGGTTTTATCCTTGAAGGTGGGAAGAGCTGCATTTTTATTTGGTGCGCTTGCCAAGAACATTCTGATTTACTGTTATTATACTATAAAAAAAAAATCCCAGCACCTGTAGTAACTGAGAAATCACAAAACATGCGTTTTTAGCAATTGTTAAGTGGGTCTTAGCAGTTGGCAGCAAAGAAAAATCACAAAGAAAAGAAGTACGTTTAATACGTTACGTTTGATAACCTTGGCCCCATGAACATAGCGGTAAGGAAACAAGAATTACTACAGAGGACCACTTTGAAAACAGTGAGCTGCATTCATTTGGTATTCTTCTCAGTGTTTGATCTGAAATATGGACACACAAAAACAGAGTTATAATAAAAGCAGCAAAACACAGACTGGTAATCGCTTTGTCAATACCTCACCTAACAAGACCTGATTTCCAGCAGATCTACAACTGAAGTGTGGGAACCTGCATAGATGTGGCTAACACAGAGCAAAGTCACCACCTCTCCCAGAGTGACACAAGCTTGGGTGTCCCTCCTCCACCCAGCTTGTCACAAAAAGAAGTCCCAGGCTTCTGGCAAGTTTGGTTAAGATTTGCTAATGGTATCAAAGTTATCAGGGATAAGTGAAGGGGAGGAGATGGGTAGCCAGACTCTGTGATCATCAACACTTTGTTGTCCTAGGAAATGCAGCAAAACCCTCTGGAAAATTAGTCTCCAACACCATTTAATGGGGAGAGCATTAATTTTAGCATTACTGAGTGTATGTTTGTCCTCTGGACCAAAGTGACAGGGGAGAAGAGTCTGTTACAGCTCCAAATAAGGATGAAATAGTAGTATCACAGACCATTAGAGATCTTGGTTCAATTCCTGCTCACTTAGCCAACATGGCAACTGTCACCCTATCATAAATTATGCAAAAAGATATCTTAGGAGCAGTTCTGGCAGCTTCCTCTACTACCTCATTCTTAACTCTCTATTCGGTAAGTGACAATATCTGTCAAGTAAGCATTAGTTGGGAAAATAGAGCAGAAACTGGAGGACTAGGCAAATGCAAAATGAAGAAAGTGGTTTCGTCTTCAGAGAAGAAGAATTAGGAAGAGGGCATCTCAGAGAGTAACAGCAGCACAGCTAAGTGTTTTGCAAGCATGTATAAGACCTCACTATCAAGTTTAATTAAAGTGCTTCTTCAAAACACTGTGTAATGCACTTTGACTGATCAGAAGCAGCCAAACCTAAGAAGACATGTTTTTCTAGAATACCACAAATATGAGTGAGAAAAAAAAATCCTAATATTTAAAAATATTTTAATGCCCCTGTCTTAATGCCCTTATAGGTGCTAACATAACAAAGTAGGAGAATTCAAACCCTAAGTGCCTAACCATACATCAGCATTATTGGAGCATTCCTGACTTCCTACAAAATTATTTAGTAAAATCTCAATTAAAATGCACATCATTAAACTGTAATTATATAAATTTCTTTCCATATTTTCCCTGTGCTTTCATGCAGGAAGCTGTAAACAAATATTTATAAAACATACTGTGTCTGTAATTAAAGAGATCACAGTGTTCGTAGAGAGAGGGCTGAATGGGTTTACATCAAAGTGTTCCTCCCAGAGCCTCTATTAGTTTAAAAGGCTAAGCCAATCATCATTTTTTCCAAGTTTTTGAGCAAATCTGAAAGTGCTAGGAAATGAGAGAAAGGCTCTTTCTTTCCCCCAAGCCTAAAATGGGGTAAATGCCAAAGATTTGATTAATTTTATTAGTTCTGTTAATAATCAATATTAGTTCTGTTAACCATCAATATTTCCAGTCAAGACTTTAAGTGAAGCCAGTCCCCATCCCTTTGTGTGCTTTACCTTTGGTGTGGAGCTCGATTTTGGTTCTTTTAGCACTGCCCAAAATTTGGGAATTTATTTGTTGCTTAAGGGATTGAAAGGTTTTCTAAGGAAACCTCCCCATTTCTGTGCTCAGGTGGAGAGCTTCTAAAGTGAAGTTTGGTCTTGGTGAAAGAGAGGAGATTCTTGCAATGCAAAATGGTCATCCCTTCTTTAAGAGTACAAAGGGCAAAAAGGATCATCAGTGTTGCAATGGAGCTGTGCCAAAGCCATGTTTTTTCCTACAGAATGAAGGTGAAAAGTATAGCAGGGGATTTCTTGCATGTTGTGTAACAATCTTTGAACACAGTGAAATTGTGCTCAATAACTGTATTGGCTACTTGAATGCAATAAGTTAGAGTAATCCTCTTGTCAGCTTCATGGACTAAATGTCCCATCCCAGGCTTCCTTGCCTTTGAAATCTGTAAGAGAAAATGTCCCTAAACAAGAGAGTCAATGAATGAAAAATACATGGAAGAACATCACCCATGAAAAAAATGCCCACTTAAAATACCCACATGGACAGTGTCTACTGCCTTGAGCAACTGTGTTGCATGCTATGAAGATGAGGAAGACTGCCTTAAAATCCGCAGTGCACATCCACATCCAGCATAGAGAGGATGCCAAGGGAAGTGTTTGCCCTGCTTTTGTGTAGGAGACAAGCTGAGGCTAGAAATTTGCAGGTAAACTGTGGGAGTCACTTCCCAGAGCTGAGAGCTCAACCTGGTGGCATTTTAACTCCAGGTTAGAGGAGGACCATTTTCTGTCTTCCATCCCTTTGGTGAGCTTTCCATGGAAAGGGGAGCTGGACATGTGGGTCACAGMCAGACTGCAGAGCACCAGTCCCTCGCTAGTCAAATATCCACACCACAGGCTAACCGTTATATCCYTCCTTTTCTGTATCACATTCACCACAAACCCCTGCCTTGATATAGCTGAGCTACAGCTGCAGAAATGTGCTATGCAAATGAAATGAGAAACTGCTTTAATATTCTCTTTTCATGGGTTCTTTTAAATGCTGAGGTCTCATTTTCTCAGTTTCAGGAAATCTGCAGCTCTGCTTTTTGTTTTTGAGGCACAATATTAGATTATGTCCGCAAGTGAGAACACAACGACTAGTCTTTTCTTCATTCTTATTTTCCTTAACATGACACAAAAAAATTAACAAAACAAAACATTTTGACTGAAATACTTGTGGTTTGTTCTTTTCTGCCTACTATAAACAATGTTGTAATGAGTTCATTTTAGTTCATTCCCATTTTAGGGGTATTACACGTTGTACCACTATCTCTGCACTTAAAATGGAGCACACTTTCTGGATCTGGCAAAGGCTCCACAAACATTAAAAACTTCATTTAATGTGTCCACTATATTTTATATTTAGATAACTTAATTAGAACCAGTAGGGAATTTTCTATTGGAACAACTTCCTGATGAAAAGTGTAGATTGGGGGCGGGGGGGAGACCAAAAGATTTTCCAATAAGAAAAAACTGATTTTACATGGAGAAAAGGAAATATTGTGGTTTGTGCCTGTTCAACCCAGAATATTTCAATTTATCCAGTTCATCCAAAAGCATTAACTGCATATCAGTTTGATAAAATGTTATACTGAAATGTCCCTTATATCACAGCATAGACTTGAGAAAAATGAGTTCAGAGTCTGATTTTTTCCCCATGTGTTGCATTCCCTAGAAGTGTAATTCTTTCAGAGTAAGGTTATACAGTACTCTTCCTTCTGTAGCAAAAATGATATGACGTTGCAGCACCTGCCTGTTCCTGTCGTCCACCTCCCGTGCCATCCTCCAGGAGATCGTGCTCTAGCCTGGATCACTGGGCTGATCCAGACTATGACAACAACCGTACTGGAAGCCTATTTTTAATCTGGTTTACATTGTGGCCCCCAAAATCTGCATCAGCACAGGGGATCGGAAAGAGCAGCTGGGGACCAGAGCATCTCTGTCTGGCTTTAGCCCCAAGTGCAGCATACCCTCAGACTGTCCCTGTGTAATGCTCCCTGCAGCCATCCGTCTAACTCTTGATTCACTATACCCAAGGGATGGGAGTATTATGGGAGATGCATCCCATGGGATGGATGTTCCGTCTGGATGGAGATCTAAACTTTTCTAAACTTTTTTCTTTTTTTTTAAATTCATGCTCATGAGAAAAATGTAGTGTTATAAGTTACCTCGAAATATTGTGTAATTTCAAAGGAATCAATCTTTGAGAATTTTAATTGGAACTGTTGAAACATTTCTAAATTGGATGACTTTTGAGAATTTTTAGCTCACAGCTATTCCAATTTTTCCACTTTCACCAACTGACAAAATATCCTATAGTTTTCTATGAGATAGAAATCCTTTGGGTTTTTATTTCAATGTCATTAGAAATCCTGTCTAGAAATATCTTACTAACCTTTGTGTAGTGCTTTCAAGTTAGATAAATACTCAAGGAGTATAATAAAATAAGCTGCAACTGAAATAATTTAACAAAGCGATTTAACATATTCAAGGATGCACTTAGCACTTCAGTTCTGTTTCGGGTAATTAGACTTTTCCAACCTTTTATGGGGTACATGAAGTTCCCTAGCATGCAAAGAAATTTTAAAAAACCCAAACCCCAGGTTTCATCAAAGTTGGTTGTTTTCAACATGCTATTCAAAGTGAAATATACTTAGACACATAAGGTATTATCAATTTGGAAAATGTCACTGAAAGAAGCATCAAAAAAAAAATTTTAATCCCCTTTTGCTTTTCTAAGCAGTTCAGCAAAATAAACAAATTTGAAGAATGAATTTGGTCAAGCCAAGCTACAATTTTTGGGTGTAAAAAAAAAAATCGTTGCCCTTTTCTACTCCAGCTGCTATTTGGTGATCAGTGTACATGGCTGATACATCCACTCCTGAGCACAGATGTTGATGATCCACCCGAATAAATGAAAGATGGAAATGGAAAACACTTGCCATGCTCAGTGGCTGTCTGTGAATGTCTATGGTTCATAGTATTGCAAGACATTAACCTTATAATGGAAGAAGAACACGTTGGGTTTCCTGCTGGGGACATCAAAAAGATTATTGTTCTAGTCCTTACTTTCTTCATTATGTTGGTATAGAGGAGTGAGCTTGACTATAAATCATCTTGTGCATACRTAAGCTTGTAGCACTCATCAGGTTTTGACATAATGTGTCCCTAGGCATCAAAAGAAAATTTCAGAGAGGACTGACTATATTGCATTAGGAAAACTAATTACCAAAAGTACAATCTAATTAAGATAGGGCATTTAGGGGACAGGATCCCAAAGCTAGAATTGCTAGGGGACTGCAAGTAAAACACTGAACAGAGAGTTTCTAGTGTATGGTATCATATCTCCTCTATACCCCACATTAAACCAATGCTGTTTTGCAACAATACTCTTGAGAAATCATATCCCTGCATGTGGTCTTATATGTTATGCAATTTCATTATATAACATAATGACTCTAAAATATGTATATTAAGCATAATAGATGGGTTTCCATTTCTACATCCTGAGGACCTGTGTCCTTTTATTAGAGGTAATATAAGCCAGACACGAGCATGGATATAATACAAATAGTCCGCACAAAGCCAGCCTAAGGACGTAAATAACAATACTTTGCAATTACTCTTTAATAGCCTCCACAGAACTACCTCAATGTATCTTGGAAAAAAATTCAGAAATGAGCCATTTTACACACTTAATCTGCAACACTTTATAATGAGCTTGATCATTCAGCTTTTGCAAAAACCAACTCACCTCAACGGTCTCCAGCTAGGCACCCAAGTCATCAGAAATCTTGCTCTTTATAAATACCCATGCATCAAAATTGTACTTCAGATAAATGAAAGAAGCAGGCAATTAAATCCCTCACTATTCTTTTTTTTTTTTTAACCTGGGAGTGAGAAAAAGGTGAGAAGACATCAGATGACTTGTCCAAAATCTCAAAGAAAGTTTCTGGAAAGTGGAGTTTGTGTCTAATTTCTAGACTATGCCTTCAGCCATGGGACTGCCCCTTCTGATGGCCTCAATACAGGAAAGAACAGCATGCAATGCTTGTCATCAAGTTGTGGTCTCTCAATGAATTAGTGACTTAAAAAGCTAGCAGAAACTGATATATTTAATGGAAAAGGGCATGGATTCTAGCACTTGCAAGCAGATATACTTTAATTAATATTATTGAATAAATTATTAAGAAATGTAATTCCTCTTGATGACTAAACCAACACATGACGCAAACATAGCAATTGTGGCTAGTCATTTAAAATGTACCTTAGAGTTTAAGCTGAAAAAAAAGAAATGTGGCCAGAAATGTTAAAAGAAAAAAAAAAAAGTATTCATAAAGCAGTGACTGAACAAGGCATTATCAGAAGAGTCATCCCAGTACTCCCACAGTTTGCTGGTTTGATTGTATAGGTCCTTTGGGATTGATTTACTGTATGTCTGGACTTGGAATATATTGAGCATGAACAGATGGGTGTGTTGGGAAGACTGGACCTGTCCCCATCAAATGTTTTTAATGCAAATTTTGGACAAACAGTTTTAGAGAAGTCTTGAAGTTGGCATATTTGTATTTGTTGACAGAGGAGATTTGGGTCATGCCAGAGAAACCGGCTCAAGTAATTTTAAAAAAAAAAAAAAAAAAAAAAAAAGAAGGCGGGGGTGTGGTGAGAAACTGAAGAAAAAGGAAGAAAATGTCTCTGGAGACTGGTTTTAATATTTAAACATGTCTGTAGATTTAAACATCTATTATGCATCAGATACTTAAGCTGTCACACTGAAATAGAAGTCAGACTGCAGAGGTTACTTAAATAGTGGTGTACAATAATAGAAAACCAAAAATATTTCAGGCTCATTCCATCAATCTAGAATAAGCCACAGTAGTCAATGAGAACAATCTAAATAATAGTCATTTTTTAAGGTAATTGTCCTAATGGAGCTGTTACATTCCCCAGACCTGGTCCTGAGATACTCTTGTTCCCTAGGGTCACACGCAGTGCTTGATGTAACTAGTTTAATTGTCTTTGAAACTCTTACTACCCACAGTAAGTGCCATTCTTCAAAACTGCAGTTTGTTCTTGCATGTAAACACTTTATATGCACTGGAGAAATTACAGCGAATGAGCTCTGAATGTGTATCTATGTACTGGAAGTCATTATGCTTTCTGTGGAAATATGGAATATTAATGACATTTTGCATGCTAATGAAAATTTGCTGAAGCTCTAAGTCTACTGAGATATGAGACTTATCAAGATGACCTAGCAGCTACCTAGCTTTCATGCCATTTTTATAAGCAGGCTGAACTGAAAATTTTGCGTGTAAGCAACAYGGTCTGTTTTTAGAAACTAACAAATTAAATTGAAAACAAAGTTTTATTATAGGGTACAACTACAGCTTTATTCTACCTCAAATTAAGCATACCTGGAGTAACAGACTATTAGGAAATGAAACTCCTGCTGCCAGAACAGAGCCCCCAAAATCATGATCAGTTAAGCCTGCAATTCAAATAGCCATATCCCTTGCCCAGAGAAGCACAGTCTTAATGTGTTCCTAGTGAGAATATCAAAAGAAAGACATTTTTTCTAGCCTATTTATTTTAGCATGTCACCTTCCCTATCCTTGTGATACTCCATACTTTATGGTTTGGTCTTGTAACAACTGGAAAACTTATTCCTCTTGTTTTCAGCCAGCTCCTTCCCAACTTACACCTGCCCAACCTTTCATCTCCGATTTCATACAAAGCAAGGAGGGATGTAACTTCTCAGCCTGCGTTGCTGGCTTTCACTGTTCCCCTGGTAAATATGAAAATAATCTTACTGTGTGCTTTCCCCTATTCTACGTCTGAAGTTTGGAAAGAGCAACCTATTAATAACTGCAGTATTACATTCTTATCCACCTCCACTGACTTCCCTAAAACTCTCACTCCAATGGTTACAAAAAGGCACAAATTAGTGCCCATTCCTCTCCTCTCTCCTACACATTCACAACTAAACATGAATATTAGGCCACAGATGTGCTAAATCCATTCATTATCATCCAAGCATTTCTTTACATCTTCAAACTCGTTTTCATCTATCTTGTATTTCTATCCTAAACTCTGGAGAAAAGATATTTCTAACTATTTATATAGCATATAGCATAAGGTGAGCCTAAACCGTACCTTGAGATCCTAGCCACACGAATTATAAGTAATATCCTTTAATCACGAAATCTCTTCCTACACTTAAAATACCACCAACTACAACAACCTCTTTTACACAGTACTTAAAGCATTTTAAATCTGGGCTTTCCATGTATTTCACAGCTATTCAGCAGCATCCTGTATAATGAAAAAAAGGGTAAAAAAGAAAACCAAATAAGTACACCTGTCTCAGAAACAGTTATAGAGAAGTGTGAGATTATACTAATAGGCAACTATTGGCAGCAACTTCCTGTTAACTCTTTCAGCTAACTCCCACACTAATTTGTTGACACCTCTTGGAGATGCTGTTTGTGAACAAAAGAGCCATGCATCTTCTCTCCAGTTAGAGATTTCCTGTTTTCACTTCAATATTGAAGTGAAACGCATGTAGATTTGATTAACTATTTATCATACTTTGCTAAATTTATCATCTAAATCTGAAAAGATTTTAGCAGACATAACTGGGGATGAATTTCTTCAAAGGTTTAGCATTCATTTAATTGCCAGAAAAAGTGGCAAGCTTTTCAGAAGAGCTCATCATGGTAGATACTGAAATGAATCTAAAAATATAGTTTTATTCTTTAGAAAACCTTGCTGTGGACACTTTAAAACGGTTTTTTGTTTAAGATGTGCCCATGGGAAAGTTCTCAAAAACTGAGGCTTGGGTACAGTGCTACTTCAACTAACCCAGACTTAGCTTTTCTGGATATAGAATGAGGATAATACTAGCAGAACAGTGAAAGATCACCAAATAGACAGGCAAGACATAAAAGCTGTTCTTTCTAAATGCTTGTTGCTATCCACAATGATGCTACAACATTATTACAGCATCATTAAGGGATCAAGCACAAGACACAGTGAAACAGAGAAGCCTAAGTTTTCTTTAAAATAAGTATTTCCAGCAATTAGCACAAGTGGCTAAGGAATAAAAGAAAGAGGTACAAAGTAACTCTAACATGATAAAACTCTATTTCTATGAGCTGGAAAGTCTCTTTAAAGCTGCTGTAAGCATGCACTGAAATGATGAACCCATGAATAGGAACTTTTAAAAATTTCTACTTCTATGGAGAGCCAATTTGGAAGCAAAACTGTCCAAATCCTTTACTTGTTATCTATATTACTCCTGTAAGTTAAGGGGAGCATAAGAGCAATTAAAGGGCAGATTTTTACTGACATTCATCCTCACAGACAAGTATAACAACAGTGAAAAACTTAATGCTTTCACCACAGCTACAATAAGATTTTTCTCATGAAGATTGCTGGAGCAGCAGTGTCCTGTGGGAAGGATCCAAACATGCAGAAAGGCCAGAGAAGATGAGACACAAGAGAAAGAACCCTTTCTTACATGTGGAATGGAATTGAGGGAAAGAGATTTCAGAGTAGCTCAGCCCAGAGAAATACCCAAGGTAATATGTGCCTTTGAAAGGTTCCAGAAAGCTGGTCTTGTACTCCCTAGGCACTATGCAAGGACCAACTTGATTATCAGCTATGGGTCTTCTACTGTATTGGTACTTGAGAATAAGCGTTGCTACAGCTTCAAAATCAAAGGCTGCAGCATGTTCTACCTATACATATGGTAAAAAAAATTGGACAAGTTTCCTTGAAGGGTCCCACTTCTGACTTCAAAATAACCATGTTTCTTCATCTAAAGATAGCAGCATGGTGGCCATCAAAACAAACTACCAATTAACTCAGTATGTAATCAAAAGGCCTAAAAGGCATTGCAAAGCGCTAATTGTTTGTGTACATTGAGTACCAGCAGGAAATGAAATGATCTAAAGACAGAATTTGATTTGAATTGGCAGACAGTGAATGAATGGTAGTAGACATAAGCATTTTGTGTGTCAAGTATTTGTCATGTCATTCATTATCCTAATTAATGTCTTCCGCAGGGTATATTCCAGCCTCTTTCTGCAAAATTCCTTGGATTTATGAAAAGAAACAGATCAGGATTAAGAACCACAGCAAATCACCAATTTAGTGGGGATTTTTTGTTTTTATTGTTGCAATCACTGTAACAAAAGCCCATTAAAACACCTCTAATTTCCTCATGGAAGATGGATGATAATTCCCCTCCAGCTCACACACAAGGTTTCATGCAACATTTCACATCTCATCTCCAGAAAGAGGTTGCATATCTACCAGGATGTTTAAGGACAGCATTGCCCTGTTTGCAATATCCATTTGCATTTTGAAAATGTCAGGAAATTGTCTCTATGGTCTAATTCATATTTTAGCAACAAACAAAGCCCCAGCTCGCTGGATCAAATGGAACAAGGAGGAAACTATATATACATTCTTGAAATCATATCAAAATGAACAAATTTTATCCATCTATATGCTCTTAATCCTTTCTCCCAGTAAAGAAAGATGGACAAATATTTGAACACTTGACTGACTGTTGTTCAATGTGTAGGTTCAAAGAATCAAATGATCACCATTAACAAGAATCTTAGTACTATACTGTCTTATGCATGTACTCTTTACCAAATCTTTAAGAGTATTAGAACTATAGGATAAGAAGTTTGTAAAAATCCAATACTATGAGACACAGATATACTAATGTTAATTTTAAGGCTAGCTTTTTCCTTGAAGTGATTCAAAAGCCTCATGGTGGACAGCTGAATTCTCATCTAGATCTTATACGAATCACTGGAAAGATGTCCATTGCCATTAACCAGTTCTAGATCAGAGCAGTCTATGTAAACTATGTGGATTTGCAATCCTAGACCTGATTTTCCTCCTTACTTCCCAGTGGTTACTGCACATCACATATTGCACCACAGCACGTTATAAGCAGAGGCAGCATCTTACTGCATCTAGCATGAACAAGCTCATGCTTTGCAATAGGTGTTACCAAATCAAAAGTAAGAGTTCTTCACCACTCTGAACTGTATTTGGGTTGATTTACTTCCCTTCATAAACAAACTGAAGACAAGACTTAGTGACTTGCTCCAAGTATCTGTAGAGTCAGTAGTGGAGGTCAAGTCCAGTCCTTCACTGCAACATAGTACCCAGGTGCAGTGTAAACCTGTGGTGAAATCACCATCAGTGCAGACCCGCTTTGGGTTACAATGGCAAAGGAAGAAATGGATGAGTATTAGCAGTTTGCTCAGTGGAGGGACCTAGTATCAAAATCCATGCTCACCACTTTACGCTATCAGAGCGTTTTAGTTAGCATATTGAACGTTTTTTTTTAAATGCCTTTCACCACAAATGAAGTAGAAATGTTCTGAATAGGAGACAGGGAGTACTCTAGATAAAATCGTGACAAAACGCATTTCTGAATTAAAACTCTTGATAGGGAAAAACAACCTCTYTTGATTATAGTTGCTATCATTTCAGTCCTGCCAAAACATTTAAAATTCTCTGGTGGAAGCCACAGCCACATAATTCCTTGCATCCAGCACAGGTGGAATTGATCGACTGGCTACAGAGTAGTCTGGAAATTGAAAAGATTGTTACCATTAAAGCCATTGCAAATGGCTCAGCTTCTGTAAACAAGCCCCTAAATAAAACAGGGCCATTTGGACCCTAGATCTCAATTTCCTATCCTTCAATCAAACTGCAGAATATTTTCCAGTTTTCATCCTGGATTCGAAGCATGGAGCTGAGGTAGGATACAGTTTTGGAAGAGGTCTGCAAGCATCATAGAAACAGCTGGAGGGGAAAATTCTAGAAGTACAGGGAAGCCATGTCAGAGCCTCCCTCTGCTCTTCCCACTGGGGCCTGCATCAGGCTTAAGGGTGCAGAGGAATTCCTCACATCTATGGCAGCACCAAGATCAATTGGACTATGTCTCTACAGCATGAATTAATACAGCCTAGAAGCAGCTCTGACTCCTCTGGGAGCCAGGGCTGACCTTGAGATTTGAAACAACTTTCCAAAACTTCCCCGTCTTACTCCTCTCCCCTAAGCCAGGGACTGAACAGCGATGGCATCCATGCAACCTCTTCCTGGGCTGCTGGTTTAATTCAGCAGTACCAAAGTTAAAGCTGCAAGGAGGAGGCGATACAAGACCTTCTGAATTGCAAAGCTGCACAGTAAAAAGGAACCATCAAACTGCACATGAGCCAGAACTCAGAGCTTTCTACATCTAACTAGGGAGAGGAAAATAAAGTAAGTGACTGAGGTCTAAAGTTAGAGAGGCTGCTACCTTGACCTGCAATAGAGCGCTCTCTTCTATTTTTTCTTTTGTCCTCCATTTAAAACTGGCACAAGAAGCCAGCAGTAAAATTATTAAGGGATTACTTCCAAGTTTCAGACTTCAGAGGATTGTTTCTTAATAAATACCATGGGTAGTGGGAGAGAGTAATGGGAAGAGATTTTAACAATTAATAGAAACGTTAGCAAGCACACACTATTTTCAGATCTCTGCTGGTATCACTCTGGATGCTTGTGCACAAATGCGATGTTTTGTCAAATAAGGCGCTATGTACTGCAGACTCAAGTTATCAAATAAAAATAGCAAAGATAATTTCAGCTCCATCCACAGCACTGGGAGTTGGGGAGGGGAGGAAAGTGGAGGTGGAAAGGAATATTTTTGTGGAGTGGAAAAATTCAGAATTATTTGGGGGTGAGAAAAAAGGAAGAAAGATTTATATAAAAGCTCTGCAGAAACTGCTGAAAAGAACAGAAGACAGTGAATCCAGGCCTGGTCTGTATGCAGCTTTTGTGAGAGTGCCAGTTTATACATACAATGCTGTGTATCGCATACCATCAATACAATTCAACTGTGAACATGCTTACTTTGAAACATTTGTACCATAGGCCTTTACACATACACCCTCTTCAGTCAGATAGCCTAGTTAGAATAAACAATGTAATTAGTAGGTCTGTGATAACTTGACTTAGACTTTAAAGAAACTAGAAATCGATTACATGGAGAGCTCAGCCAGCAGAACTATGAGGTCCATAACTAGCAGCTATGGATTCAGCCAGCAAAAATGATGCAAACAAATGGCACAACTTCCTAGATGGGAAAAAAATCTTAGACAACAGAGTTAATCTACGTTAGGATAGTCAGGAAAGTTCATCTGGAATATTTTTTAATGCTGATTGGCCATACTGCCTTAAAACCCATAGGTGGACACTCATTCAGTATAAAAGTAGCCAGCATTCAGCTTCCCTTAAAAAGGGAATAAAATGAAACAAGCTTAACTTCAGCCATTCCGTTCACCAAGGAAAAGTCCACAAAAAGGTATGATACAGTTCAGCTATAATAAAGTTCTATTCTGTCTGATTTCTCTGTAATAGAAATAGGCAACCCAAAGAGATAAGCCTAGAGGTAGCCAAAAAACTTATACAAGAAGAGAAATTCTTTCTCAAACAGATATCCGTATATATGGGCCCTCCATGCTAACAGTTTAAGAGCAATTTCCTCTTTTCAAATGAAAGTCTGTGACAAAATAACATATGCTGAATTATTACAAATTCTGAGCAAAGCAGATTTTCCTACACTTGATATTCATAAATTCGATGAGGCAAATCTTTGTATCACACAATATGTGTTTTCAGCAGAATCATCTTCCAGGCAGCCAAATATGTCAATTTGTGGGGTTTAAAAAGTCTTGGTTATAAATAACACATACACATTGCAGAGGATTTTAGCCATTATCAAAAGATTTCTCACCTATCTTGGGCCACTAGTGCTCTGTTTGTGATGTTACCTGAGAACTCAATACTTCCTTTAGCAATGAGGTGAGACCTTCTGTGTCCAAGGCCACCCCAGTGGCCAGTCTAAGTCAATGTGTAATTTCTCCAGTGATCTAGAGATTTTGGCTAGCAACGGCTGTGTGAATGCCACAGTCACTCGAGCAAGCCAGTGAGGACATCTCAGGTGGGAGCAAAAGAAGCAGGCAAAGTCAGAGACTGAGAAGCCTTGGTCTTGTCTGTCCCTCTTAACATCCCATAGAATCTCCTAATTTCCTCAATAGAAAGCAGTAAAAACATCGCCCTTTTGTCTGCTGAGGTTACATGTACACTTGTGCCCTCACACTTCCCCCCTGCTACGCATTTGGGATATACCTGCAGGTGCCTCAGGGTCCCATGTATAGACATACACTTGGTCTCTTCCTCCTCAGTCATCATCAGTCTTAGGCCCAAAGGCCTCAGACACGATGACTGAATTTCTGTGAGGCTGAAGTTAATGCTTTTAAGCATCTTACTTGCTGCAGGAGGAGACTGTGAGCCTGAACAACTGTCATGCCCAAGCACTACCTGCTTATGAGCAACACCGACTCCCCTAAATGCAAAGGAACAGAAAGTAGTTCCTGCTTTCCCTTACCTCCCAGATGTCTTTGTAATGTAACTACCTCCACAGCACCACTCTCATCCAGTAGCAATGACTAAAAGGAAAGACAAGTGTTCTGGAAAAGGGTTGTGCAACAAAAACAATTTCAAGGCAAAGTGGGTTTAAACAGAGCATCACCCTGCAACTTCATTTTTGTAATTCCTTTTCAGACTCTAGTCTCTGGTTACTCAACCAAATCAACCAGCTGCAGTAACAAAGCTGAACAAGCCCTCTCCTTTAACTGATGCTTTTCTTCCACTTCCCAAACAAAGTCCTCCAAGACGGCTGCCCAGTCACTCTACAGAGGCTTTCTGTGACGCCTCCCACAATGCGCTTTGTTCAAGGACTGTGTAACATTACTCTGCCTGTTTTAAGGCTGCATGAACACGGCTGTCACTGGCTGAATTAAATGAAACAGTGACTCATACTACATCCTTGGTATTGAAAAAGGTGTGGGTAGTATTTCATAGTTCTCAAAAAGCTATGATTTCACATTATGTTTAAATAAAGAACGGCAATGACTTTAGAACATATAAACCCTAGATGATAGATGATGTACCATGTATTAAACATCTTTGGCAATATTTTACACGGTTCTGTCATCATCCGTCAGCATGAGAATCACAAGCAGAAGAGAAGTTCAGATAAACATTCAGAAGAAAAAGTATACGTTACAGGAAAAGAAAGTAAGGAATTAGAAACATGAAGCACTGGTCTATTCACTCCCCAGGTCAGATTTTCTTCGGTAGGGTAGGAAGGAAAAACCCTGCACATGCAGAGGCTCAGGCTATATTTGTCTTCATCTCACACAGTCAGTCACATTTGTACAAAGTGGATATTAAGTACCACTGTTCTTGCACGGTGGCATTCTCATGTTTGCCCTCTAAAATGAGAGCACTAGGTCCTAGCTATGAAGAATTGTAGACAAGTAATTTATGGGATTAGAGACACACTTAAATTCTGTTTCTCCCCATTCCTCTCTCCTCTTCTGCTACTTAGCCCAGATGTGTACTTTTGAAAGTATTTTCTACTTAGACACCTACAAATAAAACTGATCTCAAAGCAAAACATAGTAGACACCAGAAGTACACTGCGCTGCTTATACAGTGCAGCCCACGGCTGGAAATACCTTGCTCTCAATGAGCCAATACGCTTTTTGAAGTTACRTCCTTCAAGGCATGTGATTCCTTCCTGCAAGTATTAGATGCAAGAGAATGTGATATAGAGGTTTTGAAACCAAGATCTAGGCAAAAGAAAAATTCTGTTTATGGAAAAGATTAATGCCAGAAACTTTTTCCTCCTTTTAACTCCTGCAGGAAGTAAAAGTAAGGAAGACAAACCACACTGTCTAGGAATACCGTAAGATGTACATACTCAGGGTACATAGTGACCACTTTTCCTGTTGAGAAGCAAGGCAGAAGACGCAGTGGTCAAGTTAATAGTAAAGGCAGCCATTGGAAAGCTTGATGAACACTTTCCTTTTCAGATGCTTCAAACTCCAATCTGGCTGAGAATCATCTTAATTTTTAACACTGTTCCTTTGTTGTTGCTGTTGATTCCAAATCAGCATTACTCATTTCAGATAAGATGCCAATGTAGAGGCAGGCTGAGGTAATCTGGGAAGTGTTAGCCAGCTGATACCCTTGAGGTGTTTGGAGGACTGGATTCAAATACTTCTCAGCATGATTTTGAACACCTGTAAAGTCCCACTTCTTCCTAGTAGCCAATAAAAGAGTGAGTCAATCAAGACAGTTTTATTTTATTACATGTACTTTGCACCCGCCTTTCTAACTTGCATAATATTATCCCAGTGATTCGCTGTCATTCTGCTTCAGTCCCCACCTCTCTTCTTTGTTGTTTCTTCAAGTACCAATGTAAGCTTTAAGTTCTCTAGGATGCTATAATGTACTGAATAAATAATAAGCTTTCCCCAATATTTTCCCCATATTTCCTTTGTCTTCATCATGGCCCATTAAATCTAATTATATCCACTGGAACATCCCCCCAGCTACTCTCCATCTGTTAGAACAACTAATAGTACATTCTAGAGAAATGTGCTCAAAAGTCTGCTCGTAATTCAGGTCCCACGCACTCAAAGATACAGCTACAGATTTACTTCTTCCTCTGACACTCATACCAGCTCACAAAAAGGGTCAGGGAGAAGACGACATAGCAGACTTGCAATCCAAGGTGCCTGTTTGCTTGCCTTTGCACAGTACAGGAATTGCATGAGGAGCTAGAATCAATGGCTATCATACATTTCAAACAACAATCTGCTTTCCCTAGAATCTCATCCTTGACAAGATATAACACAACAATGCCAGACTTCAAGAGACCCTAAGCTCTGGACTTAGATTGCTTTCTAGATTCACATTTTGTGCCCCTTGGTCCTTGGAAAAACTCTAGGTATCCAAAATTCTAGGCTAAGCATTAATTTTTTGCAGTAACATAAAGCAAAAAGAAAAATAAGAAAGTAGCTACTTTCCACTACTAGATAGGATTAAGACTAGGGGTTTGGGGTGGGGCTTTTTTTTGTTTTTTTGTTTGTTTGTTTTTAGAATAATAGAATAATTTAGATTGGAAGGAACCTTTGGAGGTGATCTGGTCCAAACTCACTGCACAGCCTGGGCCAATTTCAAAGTAACATTGGGTTGCACAGAGCCTTATTAATTCAAAATAGGAAACACCAAATGAGGGAAGGAAGAGTTGGTATTCTGGTGCTGAGAGTATTTCTCCATGTTTTAAAAACTCTTTATTTAGATCTCAGAACAAGAGCTTCTCTTGCCTTTCATCTTACTCTCTATCTCAGGAAGAAAGATACTGCTGACTGTACAGTGGAGATCCAGCCAATTAAAGAGTGTAAAACCGTATGAAATCTGTCTTTCTGCCTTACAGCTTCCACATTCCATACTGAAGGGAGTTTGGAGACAGAAAGTGGGATTGCAAAGCAACTCTGGCAAAAAAATATGGAAGTGGTTTGTGAAGAAGCTGCTTCATAGTCCCAAAGCTTTTTCTATTCCCCTCCCCCCCCCCCTGCAAAACGATAACATTTTTAACACAATTCTAGTAAGATCCTCTCCTTGACACACAACCTATTAGCAGTGTATCAGCTCTCTGCTCCTAGCAGCATACTCGCAGTCCTTGGAGATATCTGCATCTTAGGCTACACTGCAATATAAATGAAAGTGATCTGAGGCACAAGGAGTAAGTTTGCTGCAGTCATGCTTGTAGCTAGTCAGACTTTCAGCACTCACTGCTGTGGATTCACAGTGTGTATATGTGTATATGCCTAAGCTAACCAAGATACGAGCAAAGTGACTTAAGTAACTGTAAAACATGTCTCCATTTAATGCTGCACCATCCCATCCTCAGGATCATGTTAACAAGGCCTTTGGTCTGAGGTGGGTGTCACATGTTGCATATAAAATTGTTTTTCTTCCCCCTTATGACTTTCTCTCAGAATGCTAGGCAGATAGAAGTAACCACTTTGGATGAGGAGACATGTGCAACTTGCTTAGGAGTTGTCCTTCTGTGCCTGACAACAATATGGCTGTGTTAGAAGCTTCCACCTCACTTTCCAGTTAGGAACATGCAAGGTGCAAAGGTCCCTAGGAAAATTTCATGTCCTAGGAAAATTTCATGTCCTGTTCTTTTTTTATAAAGATAAACAGAGAAAGAAGAGGGCAGTTAGGAGGAAGATAATCAACTTGCCCTGCAAATATGTTAATTGCTGCTCCCACAAGATCAGCATGCTGACTGCAGAGACAGTTGTCAGCACAAATT
This sequence comes from Phoebastria nigripes, assembly GCA_035582835.1. NCBI lineage: Eukaryota > Metazoa > Chordata > Aves > Procellariiformes > Diomedeidae > Phoebastria > Phoebastria nigripes. Next base: position 300,598 of record JAYKAV010003245.1, read on the forward strand.
TATGATCATAGCCAAGATGCCAACAGTGACCAATTCATACCATGCCCGCAAAATTTACAACTTAATTTTATCCTGTACAAACTGGCTAATGCATGATCTCAAAGTATGGTGGCTACAGACTCATCCACCTGTGCTTCACTAATGCAGATTTTCTAATGAAGTGAAGAAGGCATATACTGACCCCATTTTGAGCAGGAGGTTGGACTAGATTACCTCGTGAGGTCCCTTCCACCTGAATGATCCTAGGATTACTGAAACATATTTTGAACATGGCTTGCTTAAATTCACAACAACTAGAGAGGTGTTTCCTTACTACACCCAAACAGAATGCAATTTTAGCTTATGAGTATCAGAATTCAACATGAAAATGGGATGGGAGGAGGAGGAAGTAAATTATCCTAGCAAAAATGGAAGGTGAATATTAGTGAAATATTATTGAGGAAAGTTACAAGCAACAGAATAATATGTCAGAAAGAAAACTTAATTGGAAAAAGTAAATTCAGTATCTACAATTACTACATTCAGCCTATGTTAGGCCATATGATACAGTGACTCTCTTTCTCTCTCCCCACCCTCTTCCCCCTCCTCTTCCCCCCTCCCACCAAGTTATTTCTCTTAAAAGTAAGAAAATACCTGGTTTGTAAAGGGACTGGAGCTCTCTAGAAGGAGAGCATTTGGATAGGAACAAAGAATTCATTACAAATGGAGTTTCTCCATACACTCAAACTCTAGGAGACAACAGGACCATAAACCAAAGGGAACAGCCAGAAAGGTGCTGTATCACTTCCCTAACGCAATGATTGTGGATGCTGCTGTCTCTTTGATGAAGGAGCTATCCTACAGTTCCTGCTTGGAAGACAAAGCTCATCTATAAAGGGGCAKGGGACCAACACTCCACCCACCCACCCCCAGCCTGATGTTTTTCTTACGGATTCTCTTTTTATTTGGTGCATTCTACTCCTCCCAGTGATAACCCAGCAGATGCCAATCACTCTGATCAAATACCAGGACCCAGCTTCATTACCAAAACAGTCAAAAGAGTAAGACTATGCAAAAAACCTTGGGACACACATGAATAAGTTTTTGAAACATGAACAGTGAAGGAGACAGGCTTGTTTTGTACAGTGATCATCACTCAAAATATGTCAGAACAACATTAGCTGACAAACATAGAGAGGATGATGTGAAAATTTAAGAAGGTGGTTATGGATTAGGGGCATCTAATCACCTTTCCTAATTAACTTTCTTAAACAGTTACACCATTTGTGATTAACATATTGCCTGATAAAAAAGAATTGTGACAGACTGAGAAGTGGTTACTATTTTTATTAAGCTCAAGTTCTCAACCCAGGAAGTCACTGCAGGGACATGGGCAGAGGGAAGGTAAGAAGAGACTGCCACAAAGCTCTTCTAACTAAATGAGATGGACATGAGGAGAAAGCATGAATGATCATCAAATGTCCCCAAGAGCAGAGGCGTTGACCAAAGCTCACAGGTGGCAGGCTCAAGACAAAAGTAGTTCTTCGGATCACATGTATTATCTGAAACTTCTTGCTGCACAATATTGTAGGTGCTAAAAGCTGGCACAGGCTCAAGGCCTAATTGAACAGGCTCATGGAGATTGAATCAATTTGGAGCAATTAAAAAGACATCTTCCCTAAAAAAACAACTTTGTGGCAGAGCCCCAGGCTATTTGGAAGCTGAGAGAGTCTTTGAAAGAAGTAGCATGATATGCTTCCCTCATTCTTCCATACCTCCCTAAGAATCACCTTCTGACTGCTGTCAAAGGTTGTCTGCAGGGCTAGCTGAATCTTTGCTCCAGGCACTGTTTTCATAGACATATTCTAGGGAAGTGTACTCTGATAGGAAAGAAGAGACCAATCACCAGTGTGACTGAAAAGGTGTATTTGGCAATTCTTTTCAAACAAATATGCTTTGTCTTGCAGCTTTACATCGATGGAGAAGCCTGAATGGCACTTACTAATGACATTTTAGAGTACTGGAGTATTACAGGACAACTACCATCCTAATGCAAACTACATACTACACTACAGAGTCATAGTATATATTTATGTAAATCCCTAAGACTCCCTAAAAGTTTCCAGTTTTGTACTCACCCACATGCGTGAAGAATTTGCCATGCTATCTCCAGTCTATGGAATGGTCAGTGTAAAGGAGTGAAATTACAAAATTTCTGAGTCAACATTTTACTATGGATGTCACAGATGCTCTGGGAGAAAAGGCCAGATTCCACCTACCTGATGCAATCATTCGGTAAATCCTATAGAGGGTAGAGGAAAAAGAGAGAAGAAGAAATCCATGCTGATGTTTCAAGTTTCCGATCTAAAAAGAAATGAAGATTGTTAGTCTTAGGGAAGTACCTACGGTTATCAACACCAAACTGCACAAAATGGCTGCATGCTTCTACTGGAATGTCCTTAAGGACTGTATGGCAATAGATAGCACTATCCTAAACAGGCATAAACAGTGGTTTGGCATGGCACAAATCTACAGTTATCTAGCTGACAAACATGGTTGCTGAATTGCAAGGGAGAAAGACTTTAATGGCAGGCTAAAGACAGGCTGACATAGTGCAATGCTCCGCAGGTTTGGGTTCTGGTCATTACAGTACACAATGGAAACTGTTGCTATGGCACTCTAACCTTTTTATTTCAGCACTGAAGAAAGACTGTCTTACAGTAGAGAAATCAAAATAATTTAAGACATAGAGAAGCTTATAATTTTTTTAATAGTATTTAGCTACTTAAAGATGAAGATAATTACTTTTGAAAATTCCTAGTAGGTGTCATACTGCATCTTTGTCATGGTTTAACCCTGGCAGCATCTAAACACCATGCAGCCGCTCACTCACCCCCCCACTCCGGTGGGATGAGGGAGAGAATTGGGAGGGCACGAGTAGGAAAACTCGCGGGTTGAGATAAAAACAGTTTAATAATTGAAATAAAACAAAGTAGAACAGTAATAATAACAGTGGTAACAACAACAATAGGATATACAAAACAGGCGATGCACAATGCAACTGCTCACCACCCGCCGAACCGACGTGTTGCCAAACCGACACGTGCCCCAAAAAACGCGCGCGTGCGCGCCCGTCCTGGAACCCAGAGCCCCCCTCCCCAACTTAGTTTTTATACTGAGCATGACATTGCATGGTATGGAATACCCCATTGGCCAGCTGGGTCAAACACCCCGGCTATGCTCCCCCCGCCAGCTTCCCATGCACCTGGCAGGGCATGGGAGGCCGCAAAGTGCCCGGGTGCAAGCACCACCCAGCAACACCCAAAACATCAATGGGCCATCAAYGCTCCTATTATACCAAACCCAAAACACAGCACACACCCCCAGCTCCTGGGAAGAAAGTTAACTCTGTCCCAGCCGGAACCAGGACAATCTTCTACTGCCCATCTTCAGTATGTCTACAGATATCTAACTTACATGGGAGAAGGAAAAGACTCATCAACACCCTTTCTTACTTATGCTCTGCAACAAGAACAATTGGGAGGATCCTTCCTTTCCACATCTATCCAACAACACTCTCATGATTTTCTCTCAAAATTTGACATCATCTTCAGTGCTCCAACTAACAGATATACGTAATTTGCAAAAAAACTTGACTCTTACAACAAAAGGGATTTCTGTATAGTGCATGGGGAAAACCTTGACTACATGTCCCATCTTCTCTCTTGAAGCTCAAAGACCAATAAAAAAGCAGTACCCTGCCTTTTATTTATTTWTTTTTTAATTAAAGTTTTGGGATATTTAGGCTACATTCAAACTGAATTCACAAGAATGATGAATGACAGATGACTGAAAGAACAGAAAATATGTATTAATTTTCCCCTGGAAGCCCTAGGATTAGAACAGGTCTGTTTTCATCTTCACTGTTTAACTCACTCTACCTTTGAAGAAAGGAAAAGAGCATTTCCTGCTGTACTTTTAAACTAAAATAAAGAAGCACACTTGTTTGATAGAGGCTTTGAACTGGTAAAAAAGTACCCTCAGTTTTATAAACTATATTACAGTTTATTGTCACAATACTAGAGTGCTGCTTTGTTCTTCAGAGTCCTCTGGGATGAGTTCACAGGGTGAGAAGCTCCATAAATATGTATGGGGTGGCAGTGTGCCTTGTGTTTCTAAATTAAGTGTTTGTGTCATTCAGAGCTCCAAACACTTCAGCTTATACAGAGCTGGAAAGCATGATATGTAGCCCAATGATATATACTATACAATGAAAAGTACCAGAGAAGCCCATTTCCTCCCACTGTTTTGAAAAGCTGTTAGAAGAAAAAAGAAATCTGTCTTGAATTAGACCTATGGAAGACTCAGAGATAACTTTGTTTAGAATTTTAAAGTGAGTTTCCCAAGAGGATGAAACCTTGCCTTCTCCAGGAACAGTGTTTTCAATCCCAGGAGGACACAAGAAGTAGTAACATGTTCCCATCATCAACCTCTTGGGTCCCTACATTAATTTATCTATGTCTGATACCTTGTGATAGGAGTGTAAAATAAACACCATGAAAAATCATTAATTCTAAAGGAAAGAAGGGGAAGGCACAGTCACTGACATATTCAGCTATAACGAGAAACAGTGAAGATACTGACCTTGGGATGCATGAATTGATAGAGTCAAGTAAACACAGAAAATTTGAGGAAAATACTTAGAAATAGCATACTTTGGAATGCCAAAGTGAATGATACTTTTTTCTCTATAGCTACAGATAGACCAGATGGGTATTACATTAGACTCTGGAGCTCTTCCTTGAAAGTTCAGTGCCATTACAATGCATTACTAGCTATAATAAACATAAGCCATGTGGCCACCTGATATTTAGCAATGTAGTTTATTTCATATTGGTCTGATATATGCCAATTCACACCAAATGGTAGTCAAGCCCACTGATGAGTTGTATAGCCTAGAAAGCTTTAGAGTACTCCAGTTCCTCATGAAGAGTTAAATGAAAGCTAAAGAGGAAAGCACGCTCTGTGCAAAGACCACAAATTTACCAGGTATGCCTTTGGTGTAAATCATCATCAATGTTTCTGCACCAGATTACAGCAACTGAGGAGGCTCTATTTGTAACTTTCTATAGCCTGCGAGCAAAACAGTTGGCTTCACCATGCCCTTTGCCTGCTGAGGTACACAAAGGATGACTTCTTGCTACTGATGGCTATAGTTATGCAGTGTGCCATGATGAATGTTGTGATGTGTTTTCCCACATCTGCATCTCGCATGCTCAGCTCTAATGCACCTAACAAACAGTAGGAATATATTTTTGCACTTCAAATAGACAACTGTTCAGTTGTGCAATCCTTTAGGCATCAAGGCTCAACCCAACACCCACTGACAATTAGCCCATTTAAAGCCAAAGAAAAGCAAAGCACGGGAAAATGCGTGCAAAGCAGCCACACGTCCCCCACCGCACATGCCCTCAGACACAGTATATGCACTGCCACCAGAAAAGTATTACCTTACCTTTCAGGCGAGTTGATGATAAAAGTGTGTTGCCCACTGTGCTGTCCTTCTCTTTTTCATTCTGGGCCCATTACTGTGAATCAACAAAAGAGTGAGGCTGATGGGATTTAGCCTGCAGATGTATTCGGAAGGTAAAAACTGGCTGTTTTAATTCTGTTCTGGGCTCAGAAAGAAAGAGGGGCCAGAAGAACAGCCAGCTGAAGGTAGGTACAGTTAATTCCTCAGTATCATTACTTTCTTAACCAGGAATGAAGAGTCCTGCTTGCACCCTGATTGTTTGAACTCAAAGAAGAATTGGTAAGTGTTTGAAATAGCTGAACTGTATTCTAGAGAAATAGGAATTTCCTCCTACCAATGCAGGACTAAACATGCTAGAAAACTTTAGACCTTACTGAAAAGAAAAAATTCTCTGAAGCTGAAATGTGACCAAGAACTGCTGCAGAGAAAAAACTAGAATTGCATTGTAAAATACAAAACATTCTCTCTTCTTACTACCAACCAGAATGTAATTTTTATTTATTTTTTTTTTTAACACTTTCAAATTTTGTCCAGTTTCAGAAATGTTGGAGTTTTAGAGATTTTTGCCATTAACTTCACTGGGAACAGGAAGGAGGAAAGAACAAGAGAAACAGCAGATTGTAGAAGATTTTTGCGTAATTTTGGAAGATGGAAGTGTTTCATTTTAATCCCTGCAAAATAACCAAGTTAAAATGCATTTTAAATGTCATTACAAAACAGACACACTTTTCTTAATCATCTCTATAGTAGGAACTCTGAAAGCGCTCAGATTGGAGCTCTTGTTCATAACGCTCCACATGAAGATTATAGTTAATGAAATCATCCAGACTAATTGTAAGATGCTGGATTTTCTAACTGTAAACAAATGTCATAGTGAGAAGTTGTTACAGCTATTTTTCATTGATAGGTCTCAAAGCACGATATGTTCATTAATTATGGACTAATGCAATCTAATCTGCCTGAGAACCCACCCCGAACAAAACCAGAATAGCTTGCATAAATTTAAACTCCAAGTGAATAACTTATTTTATTTCAAAGACATTATCATAGTTTACAGACAGAGTCTTTTTGTRGTGTTGCTAATTTTAGCAACTGCTCTAAGGAAAGAAGGCTTTAAACTGTTAATCAATTGAAATACATGATTTACACACCACCATTCACAGAACATGACTCAGAGTGCTTTCTGAAGAATACAATGCACATGCTTAAGTGCTTGAATACCAAAAACAAAAAGAAAATTCTGGAAAAAAACCCACAAGGATAAATAAACATAGAAGATAGGAGTTCATTACATTATTTCCTGTTTAAGTTGGTCTGGGCATTGGGACAGTTTCAGTCTCGACAGAGGTCCTAATCTGTTGGATATCTCTGCATCACCAAGTTTGTTAGCTTCACCAAAGCTCCCTACAGGCACCTGGATCCATCTGGCATGTACAATAGAAAGCATACTGCGAAATGCAAAGCAGGATGTTAAGCTTCCTRGTTCATTGAAAAACAAAGTCAGTCACCCAACAATTCCTTTTTCACATTGCAATTAGAAAAGAGTTATCTGAGCAGAAGGTCTTTTCATGTTTTTCTATGGGTACACAGTGCAAGAGCCCTGAACGTGGGAAAAACAGAGATCGCCTAGCAGATAATCTTGGTTGGTGTAGTTGGTTGTGTAAGGTGATACAAATGGGTGCCACATAATATGATTTTGAAGAAAAACTTAAAAACCTACTTCTCTTTACTTGTCTTTAGAAGTCAAAAAAATACAAGCCTTGCCTATAGTCCAGCTGGATCTAACGACATTTATCACTACAATATCCCTAGCATTAGAAGAAGATTAGGATATAAGGTTACAAAATTTTTATAGGTGTACAGCTACAAGTGTACTGTACCATCCATCAGTAAAGAAAAAAAAAAGGCAAAAACAGAAAGCAGCTAAACAACCCACAGCTGTAATAAACACAGGCATACTGATAGAAAGACCACATTTGGATAATACATTGGAGTGTGTACTTGTGCTGTTAAGAATTTCCTGAAACTCTGCTGAAATCTAACAACGAACTGTACATATATGTCCAGGCTACTGAAATGCAGAGAAAGATGTGTTTGCATAACCAGCTGCTGTGGACAGCGTGTTGCAAATCCTACTACTAAGAGGAGAGCAAGGGTTTATTGGATCACACCCTGAGGGCCCTAAACTGCCGAATGGTTCCTGGGAAAACCTAGTATGAGATCCACAGCACAGTCTGTAGCAGAACCCAAAGAGGAATTTAAAGTAGAAGCACTGTGAAGAGTAAAATGAAAAATGATTCCATCAACTTGAGTATAGTTTTCTAAGTGTCTCATAGCTAATTACGAATTGCAAGTTTATATTTCTCCTGGCCCTGACAGAATACAAATTAACTGCTAGTTTGTACCTGCTGCTGTAACCCCAGGTACCTCAGGTTTCTAAGCAAAAAATGAAAGGAAGGAAGGAAAGCAAAACCACAACAATTCATGCACCTAATATATATATATACAGAAAGGTAAAAAGTAGAAGGCGGCAGAGGTCGTTCCATGATGCAGAAAATTCATGCTGAACTCCTCCCAAGTTATTACTGAACTATATTGTGTGTATGTGTATTATTACACACACACACTGCATTTTATTCTTTCAGGCTTTACAGGGGCTTACTGAGATGCAATTCAAACATTTTTAAGCACATTACTTTAGACAGTGCTCAGTGCAGCAAGAAATGAGAAGGCAGGAAACCATGTTTAGGTTCAGAGTAGCTTATCTCACTTGGTCCCATCAGACCTGCAATATCATTTAGCAAGAACTCAAAAGTGCCACCTTTGCCTTGGGAAGTTCTTTGCTTATATTAAGAGGAAGACATGATGCAAGGTTTGAGATGGTGGCTAAGGGACAACTCAACTTAATGCACTGATTTATTACCAAGACAGTATTGCAGACAGAGAAGGTAGGGATATTGTAAAACATGTGGTTTGCACAAATTCTGCACTCTTCTGTCCATGAAGAGTCAAATTCTTCAGTTTGTGAGAAAACCAGGTGAGAAGCCAAGGCAACAGTAGCACAACACTCACTAGCAGAGCCCAGAAGAACCCGAGAGAGATGATAAATTGTGTATGCAAACTAAGGATATTATACACATAGCACCCCAAATACCAATTCATTTTGGTCTTAGAGTAGGAATGATCTGTGACAGTTACTGGTTTCTCCCAACAAATGAGGCCTACTTCAATTTGGGGCTAGCACATTTCAGACAACTCTGTTCATCTTATGAATAAGTGTTACTCAACTCGTACAAGACCTCACAGAGCAGCTTTGCCCGTTTCTCTCACTGCATCAGACTGCTGGGTAGTATCTAATTAATTCCCCTCTGGACATATCTGAGTTTGATCACTGGTGTCAAGCCTAACTCCTTGAATCATCTGTCTTGATGTCATGATACACAATCAGCATCATGGAATAGTTTCTTGTCTGGGCAACTGCTCAAATTACCTTACTTCTTCAAATTAGAAAACCCATATACATTATTGTGGTTCCTGTTTCTGTCAAAGATCATCTGTAAACTCAGAGACGTCAAACTGACTACCTGCTTATACCCATSTCATTTTTCTTTCAGCGTCTTTCAGCATCACCAAGTCTACTCAATACTGTGTACTATGTTTCATCTTTTTTGTTTTTGTTTTTGTAGGATGGGGGAAAAAGTATGCCTACAGTGGCATTCAACTCCTAGATGCAACAATATTTTAAGCTACGTTTTGGTAACAACTATTCAGAAATGAGTCATCTAACACTGCAGTTCAGTGACTGTTTCTTAACTCTGCATCATTTTTACTGACAGTGAACTTCTACCACGTGCAACAGTAACTGTGAAAATTTTTCTGAGGGACAAGGATAAGGAAGACATGGAACACAACATGCACACTCACATAGAGAAAAGAAAAGTTAAAATCTCCTGTTATGGACTCAGAGTTTTCAAGGCATAAAATCATTTTAATGGACAATAAAACTGAGAAATTGTTGGTATGAGGCAAACCCTCCTCTCCAAGGTCTCTTTATAGCCATTGTATTAACATTCAAAGTACTTCCATGAATCAGAGGCATTAAATATTGCTAATGCTTATTTTCCTAGCAGTATAACAAACCCTTGAATACTCCCCATGGCACTGCATCATGACTACAAGATCACATCCCTATGCCAGTGGTCTGTAACATCCCTAAAGAAAGTATTTCTGTCTTCACCCAGCATTTAAGTTTATGAGGGAACTACTGTTATCTAGCTACTGAAGTTCTTACCAGCTTAACAAAGCTTTTAGCACATGCTGTCTGTACGTAACCCTAGCTCTTATGCTCTGCTGCTCTATAAATGGTGGTATTTGTGTCTTTCTACTTGACTTTATCCATTCACAGTTATTTAGACTCAGGTTTCTATTCACTTTGACTGCTAGTGACATGCAGAAGTAAAGCAAAGTGGTATCAGTCACTGAACGGTTGAGGTGGAAGTGCAGATATTTGTGCATCATCACCAATTCCCTATAACCAGCCCAAACTATTTATGTGGGCTGCAGTGACAGAAACTTCGTTTGCAACAAGTCTAGGTGTTATTTACAACTTGATATAAGGCAAAAGTGTCAGCCTCATCCATCTCTCCAGTTTCACATCCTGACTCCACACAACCACATTACAAGCTTTGCTCCATGCGAAGTACACCCAGGGGCAGGAGCTAACAGCATGGACAAGGCCTGCAAGTAGCAGCACTCAGGACTAGGACTGGACAAAGCTAGTATGAGGCTGTCTGCACTTGACCACGTGTACACAGCTCCCTAAATTAGCAGGGTCTAATAGTCCCCATTCTGAACGATAAGTGAAATTGAAACAATTGAAAGTGTGTTTTTCAAGATTTTCATAAATAGCAGTAAGAAAAAGATACATTACAAAGAAAATTCCAGTGAGAGAGCAGTGTGTGAGGATCACATGTCTGCGCCCAAGCCCTGAGAAAACACTGTGAAACTTTAATATTACACACGCTCAAGGCAGAAGTTATTATCTGGGGAATGGAAAGGTGTGGAAGACCTGTCTTCTTCAGGTGTTAGTGGTTAAACAATCAGTCCACTATTCTTAAAAATCTTTTAGGGTGAACCTGATACTCCTCTCAGCAACCAATTTGCTTCCATGAGAGTTTCCGACTTCAATGCTCATGCTGGTGAGCAGATACACTTTTGCCATAACTTTTCCAAGTAGTGGCCAAAATTTATAAGAGGTTTTAAGCATGTTAAAAAATTATAATCGAATCAAAAGAAAGCACAAGGCATTTAGCCAAAATAATGTTATTTGAAACACTTATCCCTGAATAACTCTCTCCGGATGACCCAGTGGGAAAAATTCTTTATTTTAAATGAGTCTTTTGAAAGGAGTGGCAGGGGGGGAAAAAAGCCACAGAAGGAATAACAGCTTTCCACTTACTTCCATGGGCATTGGATCAGGATCAAGGTAGATAAAAACAAGCAAACCGTTAAAAAAAAACCAACCCCAAATGTACACAAAAGCACCGATTATTACATTGTGTCACACATGGACAAATGCTCCTTAAGCTCAAAAAAACTGGCAATGTTTAGGAAGGTAAAATATTCAACATTCTCCGACAATCCAATGAGGTCTACTTGTTCTGCTAATAAATCATGTTGCTTTAGATGCAGCTTGGCAGCTGGAGTCCAGGGCAAGGTTTTCCAAGAGGTTTAATAAGCAGAAAAATGAGGCCAAAAGACATATGAGAGCTTGATTCAATCAGGTGTGGTAAAGAGCCAAAAAAGGACCTCCACTGTTCCACCCCAAAAAATCTCCACCCCCCACCTTTTTTTTTTAATTTTGTACCAAATAGCCAAATTTAAATTATTTATCTAATAAAGTATTTAGAGTTGCTTCTTAATCAATCCAGAAGTTTGCCTACATTGACCCACGATAGTCATGCTAGCTGTCTACCAACCTTCATAAACAGCCCTCCTACTACCATCAAGTGTGTTTGTGTTTACCTCCTCCTTCCTTACCTTTTTCCAAATTGCAATTTCTTAAAACAGCAGTATCTGATGTTTTCAGATTGCCTGCTCTTCATATTGCCCCCATCAGACCACCACAGCAGGTAATTTCTTCTGGTCTTCCTTTCTGTGATTTCACTTAGTAACAGAAAATAGCATTTAGGTGAAAGATGGAATCTGCCAGTCTCTGCTAGGAAGAACAGTAGCTGCTGGCAGGAGCCCCTGCTCTTCCTGGAAAAGGGAACTTCTCTTCTACTTCTCTTTAACCTTATGCACCTTCTTCAAGTCGTCTCAACTCTTTGCGCTCTCTCATCAGGTCTCTTGGGATTTTCTCTTAAGGAGCGAAGGAAAATAAACCCCAAACAAACCTTCCAATCTTTACTTGCCCTCTGCTTCCCTCACAAGCAATTCTGGCCTTTGCTGTTACTATCTTAATACATCATCCAATAAAGCTATAGCCCAGCCTCTTACCTGGAAAGTGTTGGTAGGGCTAAGCACAGTACTGCTTAGAGGGCCAGCTCATCTTGAAACATACAACCATTGTAAGCAATTAAATGAACAAACAAAAAAGTACTAATTAAAGCAGTATCAAGAGTCTTTTCAGCAGCAACATTAAAAGTACAATAACTATTTTATGATGATTCACTTTGAAGGTCACGTTCAGATCAGGGAACTTTTCTCATGGAGAGTTTAGGCTGGACATCTAAAATTGATTTAAAGTAAGAAAAGTAGATTTGAAACTGGAGGATTTTTAGGATGGATTTCTAAAGTATAGACAGGAATTAATTGTCTCCCATTGATACTCTAATTACCTTTTAAAGTCCTGTTAAAAAAAAGAAATCTACTGCAGAGCTGGGCTGATTTGATGCTAAAGTGTCTACAGCTAAAGGAAACCAAAGYATCTCATTAATATTGTATAGAGTTTCTAAAGCACAGATATTTCAAATATGCGTTAGGTTGATGTTGACAAAAATAATGGGCTAACACAGAGATCTCAGGCAGAGCGTAAAAAGATGCTGGAAAAGCTTCCCTGCCTTGAACCTGCGCACAGTGTACCAGGAAAAAAATGTTCCTAGTCTTCAGTAAGCAACCCCATACTGCATACCTATTGCATATCCAATTGAAATTAAAGAATAAGACTGGGACAGATTAGTAGGATTACCTTTTTATATATATATATAAAAATATATACATAAAATGCATAAATAAGTAAATATATATATATTATAGCACTTCATCAACCTATTCAAGTGCAGATATTTCACCCCTAGAAAGAATGTTTATAGATATTTTAGCATGATAATCAAACACAGTTAAAGCTGGACACTAGGAGTTCAGAGCCCAGTGCTATAATGCTATGTATTTTGAGAAGTTCTTCATGAGGAGTAGCATGGTGAGAAAACACTGGAGGAGGACAGTATCTTGTGCCTATGATCTCAGCTTGATTAGGCTGGCTGGCTGCCCATCCACCCACCTGGTATCTGTGACTAGTCCTTAGCTTTTCTATCTTCTTGACACTACCTGTAAACATGCCCCTTATAATAAAAGAAATGGTGGTGAGAGTAATATCTTTTGTATGGTGTAAACGTTAAAGGAGAAAGGTGAAACTGTTACAGATTTATTGATCAGAGTATTAAAGCCTGAGCTAGGGAAAGCAAACAACCAACATTCAAATCCAAATACTTGCAAAATGTACATCTGGGGTTTTGACGTAAGCATCAATGCAACGTATCACCCAGCCTGAATATATTATGGAATAGTCTATGGTACTGAAGTGGCTCAGTTAAAACAGATCACAGTAAGGGTCATTCATATCTTTCTACACCATCGCAGTTTAATTTGCTAGTCTCTCAATGGAATAGCATGTGTGTATGTGTCAGTTTAGCTGGGGAAAAATAACTATTTGCACAGGTATATCAAATTTCAGAACCCAGATTAAGCTTCAGTCTAAATGTATTGAAGTTAAATTAGATAGCCAATAAATTAGGTTGCAAAGAGCAAATATTAAAATACTAGTGCTTAGCAACAAATAGGAGACAGCAATGCAAGAACTTATTGGGAAGAAGGCATTTGGCTGAAAGGTGATTAATGTCTACAGGTGTATGTGCCACTTGGCAATTTCCCCTACTACAGGTGCGAGCTTTGGAGTTAGAATGACAGCTCTTGGCTAATGAGGTTTCCTAGTTAGGAAGCAGATTAACCTTTCAGAGAGAAGTTTCTTGGTGATGTCACCATCTGTCTCGATCATATTTGCATTGAAATAGATCATGAAGGTTATTCTCATTATGACAACTGAGCAAATAATTTGCAATAAATAAAGTATTCAGTGCTGGTAAGCCTAAGCAGTCCAAGAAGCGCTTGTAATCTTATCTCCAGTTTCGAAAGCTTGGTTCTAAGCACTGAAGCTTTGTTTTTTAGAGGCATGCAGCATTTCAGCAAAAAACAAAACAAACAAAAAAACCCCAACCCACAACAGAGTGATCCAGGCAACAATGGTCATAGCTTGAATAACTATTAACAGGCATCATCTCAAAGTCCAGAGAATACTAAGCAAAAAAAAAACCCCAAACCAAACAAATTAATAAATAAAAATCTGGCCTGTGTTTGTTTCTGCTCAAGTAACAGCCAGGACCAAGTACAAATCTAAAGTTATCAATTAATTACCAGATTATCCTTTTTCTTCCCAAAGTTTCCGTTCTTCCCGATTTCCAAAATTCTTCCATAGTTGCTGTTCTTTGCTTGGTCCCAGTTTTTCAGAAAAGATATATAATTTGTTTATTAGTTGGTTAATTTTTCATGCCCTTCCACAACCAAAACTCATTTACAAGCTCAAAATCTGGTCTTGTGAGCATTCATTTATAGGATTTAAGCTAGAAATTTCAAGGCACAGCTACAAGTGACAGCTTGGCTTAGTGAATTACCAACATCCTCACCACTTTTCTGCGTGCCTGGAGAGGGGGAATGGAATTGGGTGTCCAAACCTGGCATGGCCTGGGGAAGTGGTACCTCCTGAAGGGGTCTAGCGGTCTGCACAGACCATCACTCCCACAGGGCTCACCTAGACAGGCTGATACTGAGCATCCCCAGCACAGAGCAGTACCCCAGCACAGAGCAGTAGCTACATGGCACAGGGTAGCCCAAAGTGGTTTGCTATCGCTTAAGAAAGGTGATTGGAATATAAATCCATATTTTAGGGAGAAGGAACACAGGACTCTGCTCACAGTAAATTCAAAGTCATCTTTGGACAGCAGTGGAGGCTGACGACACATATTATCAATGCATGCACAGCACAACTTCATGTATTTTCCAGGTAGCTTCTGGGTATTCGAATGCTGCAACAGTGACACAGATGATTTCTCAGCAGGTTGTCTTCAGAAATCTTCAGAACACCTTAACATTTTGAAAGATAACCAACACCATGATCTGTGCTTAAAAAAGTCAGTACTGTGTGCCTTGATGGCTATAGCTTGCCCCCTTCATTTTTCCGCCTTCCTCCAGTGCCAAGCTTATGTTTAACCAATTTTCAATCTTCTTGCTCTGTTTCACAGCTTTCACACATACAGCTCTTGTACTTACAGAGAGCTCTCTTTGTACATTTATCAGGTTAATTTATATATTTTTCCATGACAGAACAATTAGTAGTTAATGTGCATGTTTCTTGTTTTGTAATAGACAGGAGAGCCTTAATTGAAAATATGCTAATTTTCAAATAAAATGTTATTTTTAGAGTTGCAAATGCATTTAGACCAGCCACTTTATTACAACAAATTACATGAGTTCTCGGAGATAAGGTCTGCTGGCAAGTAAGTTAGGCTGACATCATCTCTATTGGTTTAATCTGGAACACAGGTTTTTCAATGCTGCCTGGGGGTCATCCTCCCTTTATCCTGCACAACTGGCAAAGTAGTGAATGTCGTTATAGAATCACAGAATAGTTGAGGTTGAACAGGACTTCTGGGGGTTTATAGTCAACCCCCCCTGCTCAAAGCAGCATCTGTTAGAGCAGGTTGCCCAGGGCCTTGTCCACTTGGGTTTTTAAAACCTCCATGGATGGAGCATCCACAGCCTTACCGGGCAACATTTCTAACCCCTCCTGCCCCTCTTGGTTTTTTGTTTTGTTTTGTTTTGTTTTGTTGGTTTTTTGGTTTTGTTTTTGGTTTGGTTTGTTTTTTTTAAAAAAAGATTACAAGCTTTATAGGGAATATATTTATATATTTTCACAAAAGTTCCTAGTTTCCATTAAACTAGGATCTTTGATAAGAAGAGGTTGTTCAGGGTTTATAGTAGGAGGATGTTCTAGTCCTACAATAGCTATATTAATAGCTAGTGAGGCAGATGAATTTATGTATTTGAAGAAACATTTATCTCACGCACTGTGCACTATCATACTTTGCATCCCTCTTCTCTTTATATTCTTAATTTGGTACCTGTTCTTCAAAGAAAATCATCCTCCTTTAAGCTCCCGGTATGCAATGAGAAAAAGAATTCCCTTTTGCCAGGCCATAAACAGACACCTGAAAATTAATGAAGGCACAACACCGAAACAACAAAATACTACTACTGTGTCCACCAGAGACTTTGTTTCCACATTTTTCTAAAGTCAGGAATTTGCAAAAGATCCAAATGTCTGTGACATGGCACTGGTGGAGCCCACAGCACAGGGCTGCTTGAGATTAAGGTGGCAGGAGTGAAGCTCTTCCTCTCTGGGCAATTAGCAAGCGAGGAGGGACAGACCTGCTGTGCTCTCTTTCCTTCTCTCCTCTGACACAAGAAACTTCCTCCCTTTCAATAGGGAATTAAGAGTTGCACACTGAAAACCTTATTATTTCAAACCACTGTTCATCAACAGTGAAATACTAATCTTTATAATTTAGAAGCAAGCAAGCAACTAACTCTCATCTTTTTCACACCAATGGTAAATATTACAACTGCCTGCTAGAGAAAGCCCAGGGCATCCTCAACACTGCAGTTCTCTTTTGCTGTTTCCTAGACGGCATGATCCCTTTCAGCTAAATCCCGGTGGATATCTCTGTCTCCTCTCAAATAAGGGCAAACAGCTATTGGCTAGGAAAAAGAGAGAATTTAAACAATTCATCTAGGGCTTTTCCACACATTTTGTATTTTTTAAATTCTGTGGAGTCTGCAGATGAGGGCTTTTTTTTTTTTAGAACCATCCCTTTCCTTTGCCTTGTTTTCTAGAAAGGGTCATCAGGGTCCTTAAAAGGCTTGGAGAGGAAGAGTCTCTTTAAATTTGTCATAGCACATAAAAATCTCCTCCTAAATTAAAATATATAATCATTGCAATTGTGTACATATGTTCAAATAGTTAGTTCTTCACCTTATTCTGCAACAGTTTCTCTGATGACTGCCTCCAGGTTTCTTTTTCCCCTCAACACAGCTTCTGGCTATGCTTTCTCTGAGCTTTTAAGTGTTTATGGTTGGCCTTTTTTTCAGTCCTTCTGCTCATGAGCTGTGTAGACTCAATCCACCAGTGAGAATTTGGGCTGGATTAGTCGTCCTGTCTACACCATGTTCCTGTGAGCTCAATTCAGGATTCAACACTACATCATGTAGCAAATAGGAAACTGGTTTTATGTCCATTCAGATACAACAAATTGTAGATGTGTCTTAACAGTTTTCATGGTACTGTAACAAACTCACCATTTACAGCATGCAACATTTTTCTTTTTCATGATAACAAATCCTAAGAAGGTGAAAGGTTAAAGTAATTAGTCCGCTAGGTCTACCCACAGATTTATCACTTGATTTAGCCTAATGATTGTCAAAAGAAAAAGCAGAAATGCCAAGATATTTTCAATAATTCTTGACTGGTGTGAGTAAAAGAACTAGTAATGTCATTTTAAGGTTGTACACTGGAAAAAGCAAGGATCAAAACATGCACACTTCAGTTTATTTTTTTCTGCAAAGAATTTGATCTCAAATTCTAAGCCCTGACATCAGCAATCTACTCACAAGAAGTAGTTTCAGGTCAAAGTGGAAAATAGGAACAGAATAAGAGAACCATTGATATTAAAAACAAAGCCAGAAATGTAAATACTTTCAGAGAAAGACAATCTGAAGAAAAAATTAGTATAGACAACGTAAACTTCAAGACATTCTGCCCAAGAAAAACTTATTTTTTATTACCCAACCATATTGTAACTTTCAGGGAGTCCAGTGTTGAGACTGAACCTGCTGTGGTTGCACAGCAGATTCTGTATTAGAGAAGGCAGGCGACCATGGAATTCCTTGGTAACATTTTAGTGACAGAGTTATTCTTGTGGCCCCTGCTCTCTTGCAGTGATTTCGTACAACACGACCCAGTGCAGAACAAGTTCCAATTCCAACTTTTAATTCAAATTTCATACCGCTTATGTTGGTTTTATTTTCCTTCGGTTTATGACCAACAAAGCTGTCTCTGGCTATTTGACTCCCCCTGCCCTCAACAAAGAAGCTTCTGACGTACACATGGTGGTCAACAGAGTTCTGCCATGATTCATAACTCTATCACTGATGTTTCTTCCTAATTAAGATCCTAAATTCTCACCAGCTATTCAAATTAAAGAGTTAGTAATTGGTTTATATTCATTTCCCACTGTATTCATTATTTCCACTGAAGGCTGAGAGAACCAGCAGGTTGTTTAAGCACTAGGGCCTGCCTGGTTTTCCTGTTGGCTAAAGCAGGGTGCATACAAATAATGATGTGAAAGGAAGGTTTTCAGTCCTTACATGGAAGCAACAGACATGGACAATATTAATTTGGCTATATGCAGGTTGTAGGTGAAGAACAATGGAGCAAAAACATGTTCCTTGCTTAAATTGCACTAGCCCTTTGCTCCCTACTTTGTTCTTCTTTCCCCTTCTTATTATTTGTAGATTTGTGCAGGCACCAATTCAGAATGGCTGATGGGATGTATGAACTTTTCCATGATAGCTGAGATTTCAGTAGGAGATGGCTGATGTGGAAATTTGTTTCACTAAACCTGTACTTTAACTAATAGGGAACAGAGAGGGAGGAAGGAAAGAAGCAAAGCATTCCTGGAACTAGTAGGAGATTATCTTTATGACCGAGAAACTTAAGAGGCAACAAGTTTATAAGACACACCATTATTACCAAATGGCTATGTTTTCCTGATTCCCATTCTAATTTATCATGAGCAAAAAGCAGCTGCGCCATTAAGTGTAGAGAAAAAGCCAATGAGATGCAAATATGCAAGAGACTAATTACCAGGCAGGCAAAAGAGCTTCTATTTCGGGTCTGTTGAACAGGGGATTAATTTCTTGCAATGGAAGTGAAATCTGCCAGATCAGGCTCCTGTATAACCCATTGCCTTCAGATTCTCACTGAACCATCCTGCATGTTTGCACTGAGCACTCTGTGTCAGAGGCTTTTATCCACACATGGCGCAATCCCAGAACAGTCTCCTATGGGGTCTGATTTAAAAAAAGGCACATTTCTCAATGGCTGGCACTGGGTAGTCCCTCGATAGGTTGTTTGAACTAGAGTCTAAAAAGAAGAAAAGAAAGCAAACACCTCTGAAGTGCATATTTTCCTTGGATTAAAGACAATCAATGCTCATTTAACTCATGTTCTTAATCTATTCAGTAGTAATCACTTGATGTTAAAGTGATGCACATCAATAGACCTGAGAAAGGGAACAAAAAAATTGTTCACGTTCTCCTTTTTCAAAGACTTGGACCTTCAAAGAAATAGCTTCATTTCAGAGGAGTTTCATTGTAATTTTGCTGTCACACTAAATCACTGATGGAATAATACACTCTAATACACTAGATTTATGAAGTTTTCTTAACTGTACTTACTACTAGATGTATGAACTGTACCAGTTTTAATCCTCTCTCAAGTACACTGGCTATTTAAGGGTATGTATAATCTTTTTATTGTTTTATTTTCTATGAAGTCTATTAATTTGTAAAAATTAGCTTACTAAGTAAAACAAGCAACATTGCAAACATTTCATTAGAATTCTGGAGCTTTAGGAAAGTGCAAAATATCATCTGGAACCACTGCAGTTAAGATTTTGCCCAGTTTGCATGAAATCTTTTGGGTTTGCGGATTTCTCTGTTTTTTCCCCACTCCATCTGAGATCACTGCTTACCCTTTAGCAAGTAGGGGTCAGGCTACTGGAGCTGCATATGACCACATCCATTGGGCATTTCCCTACCTTTCTGGCTGGATGCACACCTGCAGCACCTCTCAAGTTTGTGTTAACATAAACATGAGATAGGAAATAATGATTATGGCTTTTATGTACCTCAGAAATTATTCTGTATTTTAATGGTAGAGATTTGAGGCACAGAGGATTCACCATGACATTGCAAACATACCCCAGAACAAAAAGATAAGTCACGGTGCCATGCGTTCACTCAGTGGTGTGAACTGCTAGATTTTCTAGGCAAGACTTTAAAAAAAACCACAGTGGCCAAGTCTCACCCTGAAATACTGTCCTGTAGTCTTAACTGGATTACCCTCCTTTCTGTCTGTTACTCTGAAATGTGTTACTCACTGTACAGAGGCACCTCCGACCCAAGTGTTGCAGCAATCACAGAATATGAAGTCTCACTTCTGCCAGGAAAAGTGGATTTCAGTTCTACTGCACTGCAGTAAAAAAACCCATTTCTGTGCTATGCCAAATTAATATCCCTATGTAGAGTACTATAGCTCAAAAATTTTAATGAGACAATTACAAACAATTTCTTAGACTATCAGTCTTAAACATGAAAACCCAAAGTAAGTGATAAGAGACACTAGTTAAAACATACTCATAGTTTTTGAAACCATCCAGGTGTCACAATATCTTGGAATAGGTTATTTTCTTGAATATCTTGAAGGATCTCTATTTACAGTACAGTTTTAGACAAAGTACATGGCGTGGAGCATTTGAAAGTAATATTCTGCTTAAAACCATTAGAAATACCATCAGATGCTTGAAAACTGATAAATTAAGTCTTTCACTCTTTGAGTATATGCATTCCCTTGAGAAGCAGGATGGTGTAGTACGAAATCTCTGTAATTTGCCATCATTTTCCATAGATTTTTTTTTTGCCTGATGTACATCTGTTTTTCTCTGATATTTAATCTTGTTTTGCATTACCTCCTCTTCTTTCCCATAAATGTTATCTGCAGATAAATTACTATCCTCATGATCTCAATGTCTGAGAAATTTTCTTCCTTTCACACTTAAATTAAAAACTTGATTTGGAAAACTAACTCAAAACTTGGAAAGCAGAGATTAAACTAAGCTTAGCCCAGATGTTTGCTTAGTTTATTTATTTTATTTTCATTTCAGGTTTTGGCCCAATTCTTTGCCAAGGGAACTGATGGGACAAGGTAGTATATAAACAAAATTTTTCAGGGCACTAGTACAGAATAACAGGCTGGACTGTATCAAAGTTTTAAACCATCTGGAGGAATAACAAGGTGGTAAAGCTTGTGATCTGCACAGAGATATTCAACTTCATATATGGATGACTCTTCTACAGAACAACAAGCATCCGGAGCAAGATAGCAAATTTCTGCTTTAAGAACTTGGATTGAAACACAGGGAAAAAGCAACTTGTATTGCTCACGTGATTCATCTGTCACCTGTAACCACTCAGGGAGGAGACCTGAGTATCACAGTGGGCAGTTAAACAAGACCATGTTGTCAACACAAAGTGGCAGCAAGAACAAAGCAAGATGTTCGCCTATAAAAATGGAATTTGAACTAACACTGGGTATTAGCACTGATACTGGTCTTTCTTGCTAGTAAGAAGCCAGCACTCTGCCCCTGCCCTGATTACTGCATGTAATTTGCCAAGACTATTTCAAAAAGGAGAGCAGCACAATATGTAAAGATAAAGGAAAGAAAGATGAGAAGATTTCCAGCAAAGGGAAAAATCAAATGAATAAGCCTATTTAAGCTGGAAGCAGGGGGCAGGGAGGGGACACTTTCAGAGCTATTTGTTGCTTTAAATGCCAAGTCAACCAGACATCATTACTTCTGCTGTCAGAATACAGAAAGGGAACACTGCATAAAATTAAAAAATTAATAATAACTAATATTTAGCCAAAATATTTCATAAGACGAGGCATTCTTGAGAGGGAAAAAAAAGTAGGCAGGCTTATAAATATCAAGATCAAAACATTCTGAATTATGTCAAACTCCACTCTCTCCTGCCAAGAAAATCACTTCACTATTTTACATAGTAGAATTTAAACTTTTAAACACCTTCCTCTGAAGCATATTTTACTGACTACTGTCTTGAGATACCACTAGGACCAGGTATTTCCACTAGTTTCCCTGATATGCACATTTCCAGTCTTCTGTGCTGGATACAGAGTATTCGTCTCCTGTGAGCACTGATCTGATGGCAACACTGATGACTGTGTTGAAGGTGCATCTTTCTGTAAAATTCATGACAGTGGAACTTCTAGGAATATATATCCCAAGACTAAAACAACTTTGAGGAGTCCCAGACATGAACATTTTCCCAGTGAGCAGTGACTCAGGTTTTTCCAATAGCTTGATGACTGACTTTCTTTCCACACCACAACAGCAATGACTGGCCCCAATGGTTTTTGTTTTTTGTTTGTTTAGTGGTTTTTTTTTTTAATCACTTCCTTTTTCAGTTTCTTAAGACAGTTAACATTTTTACCTACAAAAAGAAATTAGAGCCCCAAAGAAATCAAACATACATTCAAGTAAATATTGCAAGTATCAGGAATGATAACAACAACAGTGATAAAGTCATCCTTAAAAATCTTGGGAGGAAAGAAAAAGTTCGAATTTTTTTTTATTCATAAAACAGAGAAAACATTTTATTCCATGATGCTAAAAGGTATAGCTGCACAAAAAAGAGAGTGAATATTTTATTAGCAGATGCCTCACAAATGAGACTGAACAAACACATTCTTATTAGAGAACATATAATCAGGCAGCAATGCAACACTAAGGAGCAGTGACCTGTTTGCAGGGAATCTAACTGGCCTTCTCCTATGACAGTTCCTGTAATTCCATCCTACAGCTATTCGCTTGTTACCTTTTTAGCATCATGCATGGTCAAAGTATCCAAGGACTTCTCTGTAAAACAGTGAATGCCAGAGCATCTAGCTTGTAGGATGCTCTGTTTAGAGATAGTTGCGGGGTGGGGTGGGGTTGTGTGCATTTGACACATAAACCACGACTTGTTTTGGAGACTACAAAGGGACAAATGGGTCACTGAATGCAGTCTCCCCTGCTGTTGCAGCGAAACCACAGAAGCAACATTTACTCCACAAGGGTCAACAGAGTGCCTCATACCATTGGCCCCAAAACACCCTCATATTACACCTTTCAGTTCTAGTAGAAAGCCAAAGTTTAAAAAAAGTCGATTAATAAAATGTCACATGCAGAAAGCCAAAGACATCAAAGTCAGCATCTCAAGGCCTTGCCATAGCAGAAAATGTGTTAGTCAGCATCTCCACTGACCCCAGAAAGTGAATCATGTTGTTCCTTGGTCTCCTGCCCTCCATTACAAAGTAAGGCAAAATAAATCATTAACTTGGTTTAAGACAAATTTGCTTCCCGACACTAAATCTTGGGTTTGTGGTGGGTAGGGAGTTATGAAATAATAAGAAGAATACTCTGCCCATTACCTTCCTTCTTCAGCAAACCAAAAACTGGACTGGGAAACTCTCAGAACTTTATCATTGTGTTGTATTGCATTTTACTGTATTGAGGATGTGGAAAGTGAACACTCTGGAGATCCTTCGGATTTTTACCAAAACATATTGTTCTGTAATTACTGCTTATCAATGTGTTTTATGTCCTTAGAAACAACAGTCTTTTGCACTATTTACTACAATCAAGGCCCTTTTCTTATTGCTGTAGTAAGTAATACACATTTTTCAGTTTGGTATTTTTCCTGGATATGAGTTGACATTACTGACTTGTGTGAAAGTTAAATATATCAAGGGTAAGTACTGAAATGCATACTCAAATCTTCAAGACTTTAACAAAGCCACAGCAGCTACTATGTCTGCATAACAGAGAGGGCACGAAGCGCTGGCAATACAAGCATGAGGAAAGCTAAAGTAACACTTAAAACACAGGCACTTAACTAAGAATGTCCTTAGTTAAGGACACCAAATAGAATAATACACCAAAAAGGGAAAAAAAACTGAGGAAAAAAAAAAATTCTGTGCAGGGGGCTCTTATTCTCCCAAGATCTATTCTGATGTCTCTGTTGATACTTGTCTTAAGTCTTACTTTGCCTGAACTGGGGAATACGAATAGATTTCCTATTAGCAAGGCTGACTAACCTCATTTCCACAAAGGCATAGATAATCTCTGGTCCCCTCTGGCAGAAATACTAAGCTAAAATATATCATCTTCAGAAAAGAAGTCATGGATATAGGCAACTAAGAGTCTCCAGGATGAAAACTGTTTGTAATTGGACACTGTGCTATGCGGCAGTTTACACCACACAGTACTGGACAGTCAGGCACCCAATGAACCCAAACTCTTCCAGGCAGCTTGGCTCCAAGTGATTATTGAAGAATGCCGGAGACCTGGAGTCAAACAAACTGGAATATCCTTAGAGGAAGGACAAAGCAGTTAAGTGCCCCACCAGATACATGAAAGCACTCAGAGATACAAGGGCCTAGCAAAAAACYCCACCCTTGAGAACAAAAGGATTGCATTTTCAGTTACAAATATATCATAGGAAAATCCAAACCAAGGGAGTTTCAGTGATTTACACACACACTCTCTGGAGAATTCGATAAATGTGATCAACACCTTCTGTTGCATTAAAAGAAACCAACAAACAAATGTCTGGTCTCAAAGACTATGTGAATTATGATTGCCAGAGCCTATACTGAGGAGCAAAGTCTGAGGAATTTAATTCCTTCTGTAAGCATAGGGTGGTCAGGGAAGCAAATGCTTCAGCAGCATTATCAATTTAAAAAGCAGTTCTAGGGACTAGAGAGGATTTTGTTTAATGCCAAAGGAATGTTGACTCCTTAGATGTTACAGAGGAACATGTTCTAAAGGATACAGAGTTTATTTATAGACCTAGGAAAAGGGCCAAACATATTTTATATGAGTCCTCAGATGAACAGAAATATTGAGGAAACTGTTAACGCTGTCACGTATGACAAAAAACACAGGCCAAGTCAAGCAAAAGAGTCCATTTCAGAACCACAGGAAAAATTGGCCCCAGAGGGGGAAAAAAAAATGCCCAAGACTTTTTTGCAGAGGGTGCAAGCAAATCTATTCACTGTGTTCAGCCATCATTAACAATAGATAGTACGATTTAAGAAGTCACTGGATTCATTGCTTACTCATTCTCACTAGACATCATATACCTAATGAGCCTCAGTTTGTCCAGTGTGCGTTAAGCAGTTATCAGCCATGTATGGGATTATTTACATGAATTTAGTATGGTTACCCAGTGAAGCACAGATGGTTACCTGCTGACAGTCTCATTCAACAGAAAACAGAGGACAAAATGTCATCAGTAACTGCAGTCATAGTACCTCAAACCTCATAGTTTTATGAAGAGAGAGGAAAAACATAACTTTTATCATTTTGGGGCCCAGGGTCTGCTAACTGTTTCCTGACAATGAATTTTCACAATCAGAAGCAAGCAGCAGCATGATGGGAGACTGTACCAGTCAAATGGCTACTTTGGGGGGAAAAGGCAACACTTTTCAGAACTCCTTAAGAGAAGGGAGATAAGAAGCACAGACGTGGCTGCTGGGCTCTGGGACCACATCAATTCTCCAAGGCAAAATACAACCAGAACACAAAGACTTTTATTTAACAGCCAAGCTGCATAGAACTACGCAGAATAACTATGCAGAAAGCCTCAGAAAACTGCTAAGTACCAGGTTGTTCATATACTTTTTAAAGGCTCTATCACATGACTGTTGCTTTAGCAATAATTATTTATGTATCATAATTATGCCTTATTATTTTTATTACTAATACTTCTGACAGATGATAGAAGGGGAACAGTACCTTTTGGGCACTCTAAGCACAACCATTTGGAAATGGCTGTTGTGCTGTGCAGAGGCTGTAGCTGCACAAAACCAAAGAGTTTAATGTAGATGTTGAACAAAGCTGACCGCTGCCAGAGGGTTTGGCTCAGAATGGCCACCAAACAACACAAAATACAGATTTTAGTTTGTTCACCTGTGAAACAATGCTTTTTATTTTTCTTTAATTTCATAGATCGTATACAACTGTGCTGGAAAGGACCTGAACTTTCAAAACACTTGCAACACTGGTGGTTTAACATGGGGGTCAGAATATCACAGGAAGAGGCACTCACACAACTCGACTGCTTCTCCTGCTGGATCCAAACTTTATAGTCTGAACTTTCAGGAATAAAAAGGAAACACTTACTGACAACATGAGAGAAGTTAAAAATACTCACCAGAAGGAAGAAAAAGATGCAATAATGAGCACACAGTTAAAAAACAGTCACTTTGAACCAGCAGCTTTCTGCCTTGTCTAAATTTAAAGAGCCACCCACAAGAAGGCCAAGTGAGAAAGAAGACTTGCAAATCAGAAAAAAAAAAAAAAMCACTAAACCCCACCCAGCCCCTCTAAATGTGGGAACATTAACAGCAATCAAAGCAATCACAACAGAATCCTCTCCTGGGACTGCTTCTGTGTCCTGGATAGGAGAGCTTTGCATCAGCATACTTATGGTTAAGTAGCTGGAGCACATCCAAAGGCCACAGTAAACTTCAGACTGATTTTGCAAATAAATAAATAAAGGTCAAGGCTGAAGTTTCAGCCACTGCCTCTGGCCACACACGGATCATGGTCCCTAGAGACAAGAGATGGAGCGGGCACAGTGCTGTGACACAACCTCATAAATTGGCACGAGTAGGCAGCATTTCCAAAATAAAGATGCAGGCAGGAGTCCTAGTACCAGAAGAACTATGAGGGAACAGTTTCAAAAGTGACTTCAGAAGGTAATTCTGTGTCATTTGGACTCCAAAATCATTTGGAAAATGTTACTTCACATCTGCTTGTTCCTGCAGGGGGGTCTGACAGCACCTCTTCCAAGTGCCAGCGCTATCTCTGCTTTCAGAGACAGAAAAAACATTCACGGTGCCAACTTTCTGGAGACTACTTCCCTAACTAAATAAAGGGGCACGAGGCTTGCTCAGGTGCTCTCTGCATACGCCAGGGCTGTGTTGAGCCTGCTATACTTCCCTCCTAGCTGATGTACCAAGCCATCCACGTCACAAAAGCAACATCTTGCAAGAGAAAGGGGATGGTGCGCACCCATATCTCATCCCACTGTGGATACAGGCATGGGTGAAGTCAGACACTTGAACCAGGGACCTGAGAAGTCCTCCCAAGTCTCCCCATAAAAACACTATGCAGCCAGCCATGGTGTGCAGCCAGAGAGAGATGGGCATGCCCTCCTCCTCTGTGCTAGGCCAGCTTGTTGGTCTGCCTGTCAGAGGTAGGGCTGTATCTTCACTCTGATCCCCCTCGCCATGGCCATTGGAAGCCCCTTGGGCTTGCTCATGGAAGTAGGTAGAAAGGAGACAGGGAATGGGGATGAGTCTCATGCCTATGTCCATTGCCACAGGTTGGCTGTCTCACCAGCGGCGCTCTCTTGATCACCTTGGAGAAGTAAACACAGCTACAAAGTATGCTCCAAAGAGGTTACATACTTCAGCCATCCATAACACTGCGTGCTTTTACCTTGACTGTTGTGGTGTTACACAAAATAGCAGCAGCTATCCCACAACACCAGGAGACTCACTTGCATGAGGATCACCATCCTTTGGCCAATGTAGCCAGGGATGAACCCAAGGGAAAAACATAAATTGCCACAGCTTTGGCTAAGGAACCCATCCTCATTTCTGTATTAACTTGGGGAGGAGAACAACCTGGGCCACGCTGTCACAGCACAAGAAGAAAAGTGTTGGGACTAACTACCTTTACAGGCCTCTGGAGACCCCTTTGGTTCAGGATTTCAAGGGGCTTGTTGCCCAGGCACAACCAACCAAAGTTTCWCTGCCACTCTTTCCAGAGTTGCAACAGCCTTATGGTCCTGTTCTCCCCACACGTTATAAAACAAAAATGCAGGCTTAAATTCTCTTCTAAAAATCAAAACAAGGATTAGAGCTTTTAAACATATTAGAACATTAAAGACCGTTTTCATTGCGCAGAGAATTTTGCAATACAGTTCTCATTCTTACACAAAAGTGTTTCTGACAGGTATTTCTGCAGAGAGGAACTCTGTATTGACTTACCTGATTTTTGGTATCAGGATCACTTAGTTGTTGAGGCATCCTACCTACATATGTATCGATTTAAAATAGGAATAAAGGACAGGGTGTTTATCTGAAGTAAGTCAAAACAGAGCAAGAATATGAACTTTCTCTTCTCCCGTTCCAGGACAATCCCATTTCTACAATTGTATTAATGTCATCATTTTAGTTGCTATAAATCTATTACTGTAGTTTCTAAATTATTGTAGTTACTTGGAATTGAAATAACCAAGACCGTGAAGGAAAATGGAAGTGGCAAAGTAATTGTTTAGCATGGGACTCGTGTAAAAGATTGCCAAGTAATTAACAGTAGGAAGGATGGAAAGAAACAATTGCCTAGACACTCAATTTGCATGTGTAATAACTCACTATATATGCTGTAACCCCACAGATACTATGAAGACACTTTACATTGCAAATAGTTGAATCAATTTACTTTCTTGTCCTTCTGTTTCACAAATGTATTTGTAAAGGAGATTTTTTAATTATATAATATTGCTTTCCAACAACTTTTAGTTACTCATTCATGAGTATATTATACCAGAACACAGTAGCTGTAGAAAAAGCTTTCCGTTTACCCTTCAGAAACACAGCATGTATTGTTTCCATGTTGTGCGTAGCCGTCAGGTAATACTACTGGCCAAAGCAGGCAGTATAGACAGCAGCACGAGAGTTGAGGCAGTCTGTGGTTTGCATGCCACAAAGAAATAAAGAGGAAAACTTCTGCTTAAGGGCTTCTGCCCTTCTGCTTAAGGGCTCACATATTGAAGGAATGCATCACTCAGGCATAGCTAATGCATCACAAGGCTTCATAGTTGGAGCAATGCACTGAGCAGCAACATGCCACTAGATTTGTAACTAGTCATATCAAGAGCGAAATTTGAAAGCAAATTTTTGAGAGTTTTGAAAATTACGATGCATTTCACATGGTTTGCCTAGGTTTTACAGGAGCTACCAGGTTATTGCTTCAATGACTACGCATACTACTACTGACACTGTCCTCAAAAATCTCTCAGGATCAGTGGTGGTGTTAAAAAGAAGTGGTCTCCAGCGGGCAAAAAACACCAGTGAGTATCACAAGCTTGTCTTGGACAATTCCAAAGACACTTCAAACCACCGTTACTGCCAGGAAGTGAATAGGGTATCAAACACAAACCACTAAAACTATTAAGGGCACCTCCCCAGAGGAAGAAAGAAATGGAGCTTTAAGCCTTCTTCATTAAACATTAAAATCAGAGGTTTTTCAGCTGGAGAAAAGCTTAAAGCAGCAACAAGCACCTGGCTTATTATTTAGTGATTTCCAAAGCATGTGCCAGCCATGCTAATAACCAAAAGACAAGAGCCTTGAACACTGCCATTGCAGATCTTAAAAATTAATGAGGCAGTCTATAACTACAAGATAAATATTGATAACTTGTTTCCCCAGTCACTGCCAGTATACTCCGATTCCCAGTATGAACAGTACAGCTGCTGAAGTAATTTTGTGATTTAAATGTTAACTAATAGAATTGCACAGTTTTCTTTTATTCATATCATTTTTTGATCTACATCATTGTTAATGGTACAGGAGGAGTTGGTGGGTCTGTGTGCAGGGGGAAAACCGAGCAATTTAACTATTAAGAGATTAATGGTCTATTTAATGACCAAAAAAAAAAAAAAAAACCAACAAAACCCAAAACCAGTTAATATCTGATTAAATGCTTTCAGGTAATTTTTGTAACAAATATCCTCTGATCTTTCCAGCCCTTATAAGCCTCAGTTTGTCTGTATAGTTCCCATTGAAGCTAATAAGGTCCAGGAACGGTGCCTAGGACTCAGTCAAGAAACTAGTTTTACATAGTATGGAGTATTTGTACCTAATTTGTGCTCCCGTGTTGCTCCCAGTGTTCAGGCTAGAGAAAAACAGACAAGCAAACAAGTTAATTTCAAACACCAGCTAAAGTGAGGAGATCAGTCTCGGTTAAGCAAGTGTGGCATTTATACTGCTATTTGTTTATGGCAGCACCTATGGCCTGATACATGTTACCTAGACCTCCAAGGTCTAGGCTGACTTTGAGACAAAGAATGTCAAGGTACTTCTGAATTTCTCAATTAAATTACACAGCAGAAAACTTGAAAAAGAATGACCGAGTTTAATGCCACACAGCTTAAAATCACCTCCCTGTTTAACAGACAGATAGCAATTTTCAGCTCTTTCTCTATGATGCAAATTACAAAATAAAGAGTGCAGTTTTTAGACGCATGAGAAATGTGATTTAGCAGAGGCTGTTCCTATCTTTCAGAGATGAAATTTCCCAAACATATGTTTTCACCTCTCTTCCTCCTGTGATCTGGATATATCTTTCGAGGAATATGTGTTTGGGTCAAATTCTAAAAACACTC
This sequence comes from Phoebastria nigripes, assembly GCA_035582835.1. NCBI lineage: Eukaryota > Metazoa > Chordata > Aves > Procellariiformes > Diomedeidae > Phoebastria > Phoebastria nigripes. Next base: position 330,804 of record JAYKAV010003245.1, read on the forward strand.
AAACTGGAACACCACCGCAGTTATTTTTAGGGATGTTCTCCATACTCAGAAAGCCAGCACCTACATGACAACATGGCTGTAGTAAAAAGGATGTAGTTTAAGGACAGAATAATAGAGACCATACATTTCTTCTTTCCTTTTTTTATTCTGTGAAAAAGCAATGAGTATGTCTTGCATTTGTAACTTCTTATTTGTACTCAGTTAAGTGTCACGGGGCAAATGTTTTATTTTTATTGTGCTCCCAGAATGTTCTTAAATTTTCAAGTACATTAAACACATATTTATTACAACTCTTTAGCCCTGCTCAGCACATCTGCACTCATATACATGTTTTGATGCTGCCTGGTGCACATCATAAAGTTGAACGTAGAAGATGCATTAGAACTCTGCTTAAGAGCTGTTTGCTGCTAGACGTTAACATTCACAAGCACAGACTATCAAAACTTCCCAATAGTCTTACTAATATTTCAACTTGTTGTCATACTCCAGATTTTTACTACTTTAAAAAAAAAAAAAATCAATATCTTAATTTGCTTGAAAATTACAACAGACCTGACAAGCTATTAGCGAATGTTCTTTTAATCAAGTAAGCCAATTTTGACACTTTTTTTAAAAAGCAACACACTGTGTGATGGTTACAGTGGGAGTGCTATTTCCAGAAACCTGCCACTCATTTTGTTTACACGTGTGAGCCATACCTGTGGCTCATGTGGAGAGACTTACAATTAATGCACATTGACCAATTTCCATTATGCTTGCTCACAGTGGATTGACACATTAAAAAAATGATGGCAGCAGTAAATGGCTTGAATCAAACACAGAACATAGAGCAAAGAAGAAAGTGAACACATAAAATAGGAAGGTAAATACATACTAAATGCAGACACAATTGTTAATTCAACCAGAAGTCTTCCTTTTGCYGTAACCTAAACCAGAGCTCCATCAGTAGGAACGCACTCCCCTGTTCACTGTTAATCCATAAGYTCTCCCAATTTTGCTTTCAATTCTCCATTCACAAAATCCCTGTGTGATTTGCTGCTTCCCATGGCTTGCTCATCTCTGACAGCTTGTGACCCTCAGACCGTTAGGGTCACTCTCAGCCTTCCAAGGGAAATCCCTTTTTGTACTTAACTATTTAGTTTTCCCCTTTAGATTCCTTAAGTTGCTCCACCCTGGAGGGGCGTTTCAGATGGCTGTTACCTGGCTAAGGCAGCACCAGGCAAACCTTCCTTTGCTAACACCCCTCAGTGTTGTCTCCTCCCTGATGCTCACCTGTGAGCTTCCAGGRGGAGCTAGTACCCACTCTGCAAGCCCCATGCACAATCCTCTGCCCACTCAACCTGTGTCTTGTGCCCACAGCTTTTTAACTTGCCTCTGGGGGATGTGGTAAACATCAAGAGTCTGCTATCCATACACCAGGCAAGGGAATTCTCCTATGGCTTTTGCATGTATTTGAATGCCACTGCTGATAGCTCAGTTTCCTCTGTGCCATGGACGTGGCCATCACAGTGCTAAGTGAAGGACCCCAATGTGCCTAGCGATAATCTTCAACAACAATAGACACATCTTCACAACATCAGGATGTGATACATTTCATTTTGGGCTGCAGCCTGTTTCCAGCAGGATGCTGTACTAGGCAGGTCTATAATATCTTGGTGAGCAAATCCTGGCTTCTCCAGACTCTTATTGTACTAGGCAACAGCAGAAATGGATCCTTCCTTAGTAAGGGAGAACTCTCATGTGGGCTCCCCCTTTATTGCAAACCCTAAACTCCAAAGCCCCAGCTTCAGGGCTCCAAAGCCCCATTGAATAACTCACAGTGGCAGTTTCCTAGAAAGCATGCTTTCTAGTCAATGGCAATAGTTCCTCATGTATGTGCAATACCAAAGACTGTACTGCTGGACTCAAAGATAAACCAAACTCCAATAAGACTCATCTCCTCAGTGCAGTCTGATGTTGGTACTACGAAGACATCATTTGCTTTGCTCAAAATGGTACCCATCATCAGCACAGCGTTTTCCCACAGTGCCAGGGAGACCCTCTGAGCACATGCAGGAAGAGCCTCAGCTGCTGCCTGTGTGATCAACATCATCACGCAGCAAGCAAAGGCCACACATCACATTGTGCATGCGGCAAGTCTACTCTCAGCGTGTGTTCAGGGCAGAGCTGATCTGCCCAAAAATGGTGAGTCCAACTTGCTATACATGATACTGAAGATAAATTCTCAGATAGCTTCGCTCATCCCCACAGCTGAGTCAATTAATGAAGCTCTGTATACACCAGAACATTTGTATTGCTAATCACATCAACACCGTAGACAGCAATGATCAAGCAAAGAAGTTCCTGACGTCTTGCTCTTACTGAGTTCCTTGATGGCTTCAGATCAACATACTCCATTTTTTACTGATGTATACTTACAACTTCCTGGGTTGGTTTTTTTTTTTGTTTGTTTGTTTTCCCATTCAGAATAATTCCTTTGTACCTAAATTCTTCCCTGCAAATTGTTACTGTCTCCAAGACAGCAGAGAACTCCAGAAGGAACACTGCTACATAAACCCTCACCATTTCTCCAAATCCTAGCTCTTTCTCAGCCATGTATCAGTGTCAATGCCTATGTCTGTATCTTGCACCTGCTGCTTCTTCTGAAAGGAAATGCTCTACAAGCCTCACACTTATGTCCCACATTTCCTAAATCTTCCATGTTTGATACACTTCCCCCCACCAAAAGAAGGAAAAAGAGAAAGGAAAAAAAGGTATTGTGTCCATAGGGATAGTCAAGTGCCTGCCAAATACAAAATATCCATCCTGGGTCCCACGTGAAGCAACAAAGGTGGGTCAAAGATGTAATTTGTGGGGGAGGGAAAAAAAAAAAAAAAAATCTTGGATGCCTTAGCTCTTCTAACCAAATCCTAACAATTCCCCAGTTTGTTATCACTAGGCACAAATAATTGCTCCATTGCCAAACAAGGTTTCCAGACAAATCAGTTATAAGTTTTTTTGGCTAGTATTACTCCGAGGTATCAGGCCACCTGAAACAAAGTACAGAATTCACAGCACTGAGTTGTGCTCAGTTTCCAYAGGCAACACCTGAGGAGACTTAAACACCTTCAGAAATGGGCACATCATCCTGGTAAGGATTCACTCATGCTCTAGAAGTGGAGTGGTTTAGCAGCTTTGCCCCAGACGTGCCCATGCCTGGCCCCCGGAGCAGCCAGGTGGGAGATGCTGATGCACATCCCCTCTGACAGGGAGAAACCAGCTCCAAACAAGTGCCCAGGCAGAAGACAACAGCAACATTGCCTGATGCTCTGCTTTGCAGAGATAGAACATCTCACTGGCTGCACTCAGAAGGCACCCAGTCCATGCAGCTGCACAGGAGATGCAAGAGGAAAGCACAGATTGGAACTTAACTGCCAGAGATATATCCTCCTAGTGGCACAACTTTAACTACCTTCCTTTAGAAAAGTACGGGGTTTGGTACCTCCAGATTAAGCTTGAAACTAAGAGGGGATCCTCAGGATTTACCTTGAAGATTTAGGTGGGATTTGTGGAAGAACAAACCAAAGCACCTGACAGTGGTTGCAAGAGCTTCAGTCTTTCTGCATCACAGGAGGAACTAGAACTGGAATTGGTCTTTCAGGGAATTTAATGCAGATGTGCAGTTAGCCTTTAAAAAGTTTGATATAAGGCGAGTAACTTTTGAGCATCCTTCCTGCTTTTGGCAGAAGCAGTCCTCAAAAAGAAAGAGTCAACAGGACATTTCCATCTCTTAAGAAAAGGCATCAGGCGAAAGATTTAACAAAATCAAGTACCTTCTCTCTTCTGTCCATTTTGACTCAGTGGAGATGCACAACTTCAGGTGGTCTGGATCTTACAGAGAGAGACTTTGCCAGAACGGCAAGGCTTTTTTAATTGCCGTTATTGAGAAAAGGCTTAGAGAATGTATGTCAGCCTCAATTTCTAGAGACTTTGCCAGAACGGCAAGGCTTTTTTAATTGCCGTTATTGAGAAAAGGCTTAGAGGATGTATGTCAGCCTCTATTTCTAAAGACAGATTAGGAGATTTACACTCATCCAAAAGACTTTTTCCACTGCCACAGATCACACAATACCTTTATCAAGGCTAATTTCATTTTGCAGTATTGTTTTGCCTATTTGTATTTGCTAGAACAATAGCAATAACATGACAATTAGTGTCTTAAAGAACTGTACTGTACATTTTTTTTCTGAAAAAGAGAGTCTAGGTCACTTATTAGTCATTATTGTAATGGAAATTTCATGCATTTCTTACCCGCTCTTTTTGGGGAAAAAAAAAAAAAAAAAAAAAAAGAAACAAACTCTAGGGAGCTGTGTGCCTGCTCTAAGCATCTCTTAGCACAGGCCTTTGTAAACCTTACTGGAAGCTTCACGTACAGACTAAAGTTAGATCCAAATTCCTAATTAATTACATGTAAGACAATCCCTCTTATATCCCTATCTTGCCTTTGTGAAGTCTCAACTGTATCTTCTGAAACAGTGTCCAAACATGCCCTTTGATATTTTCTATTAAGCTTTAGCTTTTTAAAAATAGTTTTGTCAGTATCTTGGTTCCCAGAAGAGACTAAGAGGCTAGTCTTGCCTCCCTGACAAACCCAGACAATGAAAATCYTAGCATTTGTAAGAGTCTCTCTACCAGGCTTCCTTCCATGATCAACCAGCATAACCCATTGAGCAAGCAATCAAAAAAAAAATTTTTTTTTTCCAAACCTTACGCTTTCTGTTCTTAATACATTTTGAAATTAATCTGAAGGGGTTAAAGCTATCTTCACCTGGTATCACTCTCTGAGACTCAAACCTTTCTCTTCAAGAACTGCATTTTCAGCCCTGTCCCACCCCTTCTGGCCTATGGCTCAGTATAAGTTTTCCAGCTATTAATCACAGCCAGGGATGATTTTCAACAATGCTCTACCTTTACAGTTAACAAAGCAGGGCCAGCTGGTCCTCCAGGGTCTTACAGGTTGCAGAAGTTCTCCTGCAGAGGTCAGCTCAACGTTTCATGTTTGCAAAGAGATAATGTGGTTTCTATGCTGTTTATTCTTTCCACTGAGGATCCAGGGTATGGCAGAGAGTTTTCAGAAAAAGAAAGTATTAACTTTTGCTGTTATTCTTCAAATTGCCTTGCCTTTTTGCTGAAGGTTGCAGCAGGCTCTGGCTATGTGGACTGTGTGATGGCTCACTTCCCAGAGCTGCGCTTTTTGCCACTCGACAACCAGAAGAGAGTTGCGAGACTGGAGGGTGACAAGAACCATCCACACATCACTGAGCAACAGCCCTCTATAAAGGAAGGGACATGAGGAAAGGATGAGGATCTTGGTTCTTATCCCTTTGAGAGCAGCTATTTATATTTCAAAGAGAAGCAAAGGGAGCAAAGTGGAAGAATAATTAAGGGAAGGCAAATAGGAAGGAGAAAAACAAACAAAATCTGAAAAATCCTATTAGTGCGTGATAAAATTGGACAGAGTTTACATAGAACTTTAAAGAAAACATCCCTATGTTTCTTCCAAAAAAACTTTCAAGATGAATACTTTTTTTCTTCACAACAAACCTTATAGTCAGGCTGAAAATGTTAGTGATTATTTAAATGAAATTACTGAGTTTGTTTTGACTTTTTTTTTTTTTAAAACTGAAAATTGGATTGTTTCTAAATGAAAACTTTTGACACCTATTCTGGAAAACTAGAAACTGAGTGGTGCGGTATTCAAAACCCCTCAGGACACTGCATTTCAGAACATTTTTGTGAAATCATTTAGGGCTCAGTTTAGGGTTTTGTCTGAAAATGAGTTTAGATCTAGGATCTGGCCAAAAAAATATCTGGGCTCCATTTTGGCCTGTGTGCCAAGCTCTTACAGAGGCTGGCTGGCAGGCTTTTGGTCCTGCTCTGATAGTGGGTCAGGGCGAGACAAGGGCAAGCTCCTGAACCTAGAAACTCAGTATAGCTTTGAGATCCACCAGTTCAGATATATTGTATAATCTCAGAGGTAACTGGCTTCGTTATTTTTTAGATAAATATTATAAGGGTTCAAGGTGGCAACTAGATACATGTGCATAACTGCATACATTAATGTCTGTCTTTTATTATAAGTCTTCTGGTGCAAGACAGATGTCCTATGCTATTTCTATACTATCAGGCGTATTAGGTCTGAGTCCTGATTCTCTTTTTGGGCCCTTCCATTAATAATAAAAAAATGTAAGAGGAAATGAATAATGAATATTGAATGTTTTGTGCAGAATCACAGCTGAAGATTGCACATATATGGGATCTTATCCCAGCTAGGAAAACAGATAATGTTTTAAGGTTCTATTTTTATGACTTTGGAAAGAATGTATCTTTCCCATTAAAAATGGCAAACTAATAGACTCTGTTGCTATGGGACATTCTCTCATGATTTTTCTTCTCTATGTTCATTCAGTCTGCAGCTTATACATCTAATAGTGATTTAGCAAATTGCTTTTGAGCTCATATTATTGAGGATCAATTTTCCTTCAGCACCTAAGTAACTACAGTAACTGAAAATTCTCTCTTCAATATCTGCTTAGACATAACAGTTGCCCTCAAAATTCAAAATCGGGGCAAATTTCAAACTTGGACTCTGAAAAATATTTTTCTGCTAGGTAGCAGCTTTTTTTTATCCTTTCTGAGTCCCCTTTCTATTCCTTTTCAACAAGCATTAGTACAAGGTGGTTTTACTGATTTCTGTAGCACAGGAAATAGACATCACACTTACATGTGTGAATATTTGTGGAAGAAACAGTGTATGTTCTACATCAAGGTGTCTTTGCAGAAACAGCACAGGACTCCCCAAATCCTTTCACAATAGCCAGAACAGATAAAACTAATGACATCTTTTGGATGTAGGACAACAAAAGGAATATGCAACACTTCTGTCAAGAGAAAGTTTAAACTGAAACTAGGTACTGATCCAGTTCATTTTGCTTTAGTCTTTGATATGATTAATTTTGGGGGGGGTTGAAGGAATGCTTCTGGCAAGGTCTGCATGCCCTAGAAAAATCAAAACATGAACAAGTTCYAAGGTATTCTAACCCGTTTTTACCACTGGCTCTCCCTGAGTGATTAATGCTCCAGTATCTTCTTTCCAACTGCTAATTTCAAAAGACACGCTCACTTGAAAACTGAATAGGAGCACCTCATGAGTTCTTTGGCCTACTGCTCAAAGTCTATATGATGAAGGCTTTCAGACATTTTTGCAGTTGACACTGAGAATTAATTTAAGTGCCTGATAATTAGACTCTTAAAAAAAAAAAAAAAAAAAAAATCAAAGTGAAGTAAGTGGGAGCCGGCAATGCATCTGTGGAAACCTCACTACCTACAGCCCTTCCTTATTAGAACAAGGGACTTTCCATTACAAGATTTGTCTTCTTTGCATTAGTTATTCTGATCCCTGTAAAAGTGGCAAGACTAGTGGAAACTTCAGTTGTCTACAGCAAACAGTAATGAATAGTTTTGGCTGGGTTCAGATACTGCAGAGCTCCCACATGACTACAGTTGCTTCCCTGACTCCTAGCTCTCAAAATTAAAAAGCCTACCAATAGGCTGGGCAGCCACCCCCTGTGCCTAAACTGGTCTCTTCCCCTGGTGTCCTCTTGTAACAGTGAAGCAGCATATTTGCTAAAATGCAGTCTTTTATAGAACCAGCAAAGTGGAAGAGACTGGCTGACCAAGAAGATGACTGTGTTCAGAGAGCGCAAGTCAATATTTGAGCCTTCCCCAATTTTCCCGTGTGACCTTGTTTAAATTACTTTATTCACTTCAGTTTTCCATCAGTTAAAAAAACCAAACAAACAAAAACAACAATAAAATCTTCCCCTACCCACCCTCTGTATATCTTGCCTGTATAATGTTGTAGTTTTAGGTGTGTGGACAGATATGGTCTTGGTTATCATTAAGTTTTCTATGTGATACTGCAAAAACCCCACCCACCCACCCCCCAAATCCAGAAAAAAACTGTATCATATTAAAATCTAACTGTACACTGAGGCCAGAAGATGTATACACCAATTTCTGCTTTGACTTCACAGTTCCACAAAGCTTGAGAGCCTACTTGCAGCAAAAAAACCTCACAACAACTTTGCTGCAGCTTTATCTTTTAAAGATAAGACTATTATTAAAAACAGGGTCTTCTATAAATGGCAGCATTTTTGTATGTACAGCTTTCATCACTTCGAAATTACTATGTAGTAATTTCACATAGTGCCAACCTTCCGGCAAGCTGCACAGCACTGGAGGCAGAAGCAGTGAGAAGTCAAAGCCAGAGGTACACAAGTGCAGGGAGCTGGAGCAGGAGGCCCTGCAGGGCAGGGAAGCTCCCAGGGTTGGCTTCCACTGAGGCTACCTGTGCCGGCGCACTGCTGCTGCTGCTGACGCCAAATGCGTTCTTTTTATAGCTAACCCAGGGGTAATGCGTGTGAAAGTACAGTACTAATTATTCTCAGCCTTTTTGTTCCTTAAATGAAATCTTCACAACTGAAAGAAAGATCCTTGAGAGAAAGACTTCACTTGAAATTAATATGACCCTCAAGCTTTCAAGAATTTATGTTGAATATGCCTTACCCACACACAATTTAACACAGATAGTTTAGGCACAGAGTACAGTTTCTCTTTCAGTGATGAGGCTGTTTATTAATTCCTCTTTTAACCTGCCAGGCACTTAAAATGTTTCTTTTGGCAAGGCAAAAGAAAAACCACACAGAAAATTAAAAAAAAAMCAAAAACCAAAAAACAAAAAAAACCCCAACCAAAMAAAACAAAACAAAAAAACCAGCTCAATTAATCTTGAATCAGATGAAGCATTCTGTAAAATGTGATATTCAGACAGCCTTAACAGGTTCTGAAAGAACAAAGCTTTGGGGGAAAAAAAGCAAAACTTATTTTAGTCCTTGTTTTACCAGTGGAGTAGTCAGTTTCTAACTGCAGAGACCCAAAAATTTAGGGAACAGTTTTTAAGGAGACATCCAGGGATTTAGCAATGCCATATTGTCAAGGCTAAATCTCCCAGAAACTCCTGCCTAGTGAGGGCATCAGCTAATGTATGCCATAATTTTATACAGACAGCCCCAGAGTCTCTTGCTGCTGAATTATTTATTAGTGAGACTAGTTGTTGTTTGTCAAGGCAGATAATGGGGAAAATGTTCCCTGGGAAAAGAAAGATAATAGTCATGCTTTTAGTCTAAAAAAGAATCTCACTTTATATATTCAATGATATTTTTACTCTTTGAAGTTGAAAACATTTAATAGCTGGTCTTAACAGGTTAAAGAACACTTAAAAGACTGAAAGATCTCAAAAGATGTATTTAAACTGAGGAATATTCTGTTTTGGTAAAGAATTCTGAAATTATGTGCTTTTGCAAACCTAAGCACACCGTTTTACTGAAGAACTAATGATTTTTGATGAAAAAATGTAATATCCTCACACCAAAATTTTCAGCTTTTTTTACTGATAGCAATAAAAAGGGAAAAAAAGGACATGAGACAGTTCAGTGAACTTGGTGGCCTCAAAATATAAGGAAAAGAAACTCTAGTAAGAAGTGCTGCTGTTCATGGCCAGGCACCTCTGAAGCAACATACCTTCCCCGGCAATTCCCTCAACAAGGTCTCAACGCTTGCCCCAAATAAAGCCCCAGAGGGACAGTGAAACCCAGTGTCGCTTTAGATACGCACCTTTCACTGTACCACGGAGGGCATCCTGATATTACTGAGGGAAGGATGCCAAATTGCAAACCCTGCCTATGCAGAAATTCGTGTGCGTATTGATCAACGCCTGTGGTAACTTCCAGCTTATGAATGTAATTTATCATTTGTTCTCTAGTGGCCTGATCTGGTTTTGGATAAAGCCAGTGGAAAAACTCCTGACAACTTCATTGGCAGCTAAATCAGGTCATAGATGGAAAGATACAGAATTTCTAACAAATTTCAAAAGCACGGGAAAACAAGTAGGCAAAGACAAGATTATTTCTGACTGTCAGTTAAAAGAATCAGAAATACCCTTAAAAGTTACCTGTTTAATCAAAACATGTTTAGTCAAAACTAAACTTCAAGCATGAGTAGCATATATATTATATGACTTAGGTAGCACATCAGGGATAACTATTAGCTACATAAACTTTTAATTATGGCAAATATACATAWAGGCTAGAGCTGGATCTGCACTGAACAACAGAATTGACAAGTGTACTTTTGGTTTGCTTCTGTCTGTTGATATCACTAAAACACAGTTACAACAAGGTTGGAAGTAGACAAGCAGACATCAGTAACTTTCAGCTGGGCTCAGACGTAACACACAAATGGAGCTCTAATGTTATAATGAATATTTAGAAGAAAACAATGTCTCCAGGGAAGAAATGGGGTGGGTGAGGGGGGGAGYGCATGTCATCATCCTACATCTACTCTATGGCGCTCTCTCAGGCACAGGCAAATTTATCAGTTGCCCGAGGCAGGACACTGCTAGAAGCCAACAAGAAATAATGGGAGATACTAGGTGGTGGTTCCTGCTATGGGAGACAGGAGACCTTGGTAGGGATAAGGATCTCTGGCCCTCCTATTGGGCAGGAAGAACAACCTCGGCTCCATCAAGATAGCCCTTCTACTTCCCCTACTCCTACCCCACGCTACTGAGAGGCTACAGCTGCCTCTGATGTATCCCTTTACCCAGTGGCTARTAAGTGCCATTTTCAACTGGAAAAAAGTTTGAATACATGCTCATCTTTAGACTGAGCAGCAGCCTTTGAAAATACACTCATACAATACCTAGAGTGTAACAACTSGAGACAAAGTGTAGCTGTTTAAAAAGGCTATAACAGAACAACCAATTTAGTTATTAATCTATTCTCGGAAATAGCGAAGTACCATCATAGCTTATGCTTTCCAGATGACTGCTCTAATCAGACCCTCGATTTTTTTCCCTGTGATCTTTATATTCTTCATTAAATTGACAATCAGCATGAATTAATCAACCCTTAATCTGTTCATTCTACAAGAAAAAATATTTCATATAAAAGATTTTCTGTTTTCTCTAGAGTCTCTAATTCATCCATATTAGGTCTTGAGACATGGGGGAGCTGCACAGAAAGCTCTCTTCTCCCACTCACGCAAATCCTTCCCTAACCTGACAGCCGCTTGCTATGCCACATATAGTCAAGTTCAGCAAGGTCCTCGGTATATGCTTCGCTTCCAGCATATGAACTGTCTCATTAAAGTCAGTGCTTCACCATAATCTCAGAGACTGAGAGAATCCCCACTTGGCTTTTTTCTCACCACCCAGAAATCATAACATCTTGATTTAGGCAAGGAAGTCCCTGACCACAGCCAGGAGGGAGGATACTCAGGGAGGAGGAAAAGAAATAGGGCAGGGGTAGAGCGCTTCTCTCCCTCATGTGATCTCCAAGCCTCTGGCAATCAAGAATTTAGGGGCTTCCTAAAACACAGGCTGCATCCAGACCACCATGTTTAATAGCAACTGATAAAGATGGGAACAACTCTGCAAGTCCGCTCTTGTACAGATTGCAGTAAGTTATAATAAACACTATGTTCTCTAATTCAGCATGCCTCTTCTAGTATTAACTGCCTATTTTGATATTTTTGGGCTGAGTTGGCTCCCTTTTGACTGCACTAGCAAAACCTGCAACAATTTGAAAGCAGCAGCCATTTAGATCTGGAAGCATCTACATGCCATCCCTAATACCTGAAACTGAGACTACGAGAATCATAAAAAGTACTATGACCACAGATGTTCCTTCAACTCTTACTTGCCCAAAACAACAACGCCAATGGTATTACAACTCGCAAGACTTTCAAACAGAGAAAGCTTAAAAACTTTGGGTAGCCTACTAGAGTGTGCTCAATGGAGCTGCAAAATTCAGGGCATTTTTTTTAAGCTTTTAGGGAATTGCACTGTAGAATAAACATGTAGACCATTTGCAGAAGAGCACCGTGAATACCAGTGCATACATCAAATTCCTCCCTTCCTACAGCCCGACACCGTTTGTGTTCAGATGATGGCATTAGCGCTCTCACCTTTAAAATAAACTCAAGGAATTTAAGAATTAAAGATGGATTAAGAGATAAATTGTTTCCAATTACGATTTCTGTTTTGCCAATAGAGCCAGCTTTTCTTCTCAGGCAAAAATCTAAGGCATAGTTAAGGAGCAGGTGGATTGCGTGCGTTTCCCTCTGACATATAGACTACCATGCATATGCTGGGTGCTGGGAGAATATTCCATAGCGCTCAGCTTGCGCAGGCTGCTTTCATTAACCCACTGTTCCACTTTATTATCTGCCTAAAAATAGCAAAGTGATGTAATTGTCAGATTTTTCAAAAGAAAAACACAGAGCAATTCTCCTAATTGAGCCAGCTATTTTTCTTGCACTTACCTTTCAGAGGTGTTGGCTGCCTCTGAGCCCAGCCTGTATGAACATTTTTATGAATCAATTTTATATGGAAACAACCTGAGCATTAGAAGTGGCTCTTCTTTAGGTTTTAGGGGAGTTGACATTTCAGTCATTAGCAACCCTGCACGCAAAATGTCTTTGAATCACTGAATGTGTGATTACATCCTTCTACAGGCCTTCCTCTAATGGGAAATCAGTGTTCCATTTACAGCAGAAGGGCTGAAATGGTTTAAAATTTAAAGAGCTATCATGATTCACCCCACAATAACACAAATAAAACACAAGATCTAATTTCCAGCACCTTCCTGATCTACAGTGCTATCATACCCAAAAATTACCCGTCAGGCAAATTACAAGGGGAGGTGCCTTCCCAAGATCTTCTGAAGATATATGTGAAAAATAAAAGTAATTTTCAGCAAGAACCRGATTGTAACAGGCTTGTGGGCAAGCAAACAAGCATGTGCATGGGTAGGTGGTRTGCAGGGAAGGAGGAGGTAGGGAGCAAGTATTGAAACCCTGCCACTTGTCCTTTGCCTTGTACAGCCTGTGTAAGGACCTTTTGTAATTCTACTTCCAGCACTTGTGTGGAGGAGTAAAGAGGAAGAAGAAAGGAAAGAGATGTATGTCTGTATGTCGCTCTTAAATATTATGGTATTTAGGAGTTTTCATATGAAGGAACAAGTACCCTCTGTACCCCACTTCTTAGAACTTGAAGTAAAACCTATGCAAAAAGATCTTCTTTCAGAACAAAAGCACTTACATTTTCAAGGACACCCACTGACCATTTAAAATTATTTAGCGAAGATACCTCGAGAGCAAGCAGGTAACACAGCTATAGAGATATCCTTGGGCTGGCAGGTTCCACTACAGAAAGGGTCTGACATGCTGCTAGTTAAGAGGGAGAAAAGAGGGGCTGATGAAGCTCCTTCCTCCCATTTCATTCTTTCCATCAAGGCCAGCACCAGATGCGCTATATTGTTTAGTTTGTCAGACCTTAATTTGTTTTTTCAGTGTCCTCATTTACACCACCACACACACCCCACCCTGCAGCCCAATTCAGCTTTTGCTTTTTGCTTGGGCTAAACTGAGGTAGTTATGCTGAAACAGAGGACAATAAACTCTCACAGCATTTCTCTATTTTTGCTATTTTGATAGCACAATTAATTAGGTAGAAATATGAGCTATCAAAAAAAAAAAACCAAACTACGTATGCAGGTAAATGGACTCCTTACCCTCCCTGTATGTTTGGATTTTGCTTCCTTTAGCTTTGCCTGAAGTTAGAGTTGCACTATCAGCTGTTTACTTTACTTTACAGGAGACCATTTTCCCTTTTAGCCAACTGGCCTCATTCAGAGCTCCTACCATCTTTCTCTATCAGACTAAAACTCCCTGATTACTATCACTAGAAAGCTGTCAGTGTACCTGCTCTTTAAAAAGAGAAGATATCACCACTTTTCCCACCCCCCCCTTACTGTTTTTGCAGGAGTGGGGTAGGGTAGTGGGGGATGATTAGCTACAGATGGTTTTCAACAAGGGGATGATAATGGGAGAGTGTCTCCAGGCTGGGGAGAAATACAGATTTGATGTATTAGCTGTTACAGCTGAAGTCTAGGTCCATAACACAAGTGTCACATTTGCTTGTGCAGGGGAATACTTACCAGATTGCCAGTGATCGGATGACAGCTCATGCAGATGAGGTRCTATTAACAAGCATGTGAATGCCCGCAGTGCCGGGTGAAACTGGGCTTTACCTGAAGTAAACCCTTCACCAGCATGATCTACTGTTAAATTTACCAACTCTTTTAATAGTTTGTATTTGCTTGGGAAGGAAATAAATGCATGTTTTCTATTAAGGAACTGCTACCTTGAACAGCCTCAGGGACTTCTGAGAGATTTTATTTCTGATGGCTTATGTTAGATCTATTTCTCATGTAGCAATGGATTGAACTTGAGTAAAATCTATCAGGCTTATTCTCCACTCCCTTACACCAGCTCTGTGCTAACACAGCACAGCAATTTCACACCCAGCAGAGAAATTAGGAATTAGGTCCTCTCCATTAAACTCAGCTGAAGCTTCTGATTTTTACTATTATACAGGCTTGTAACTCTGGTGATCCCATTTAGGTGAAAAGCTTTTCTCTCCAAAACCAATTTAATCTCATACCCAGAAATGTACACAACAGTTGTTACCTAGTGCAGATTCTCCCACATTTTTATATGGCTAAATAGTTCCCACTGTAGTTATAAGAACATATTATTCTTTATTTCCCTCAATCACCTAGTGAGCTTTTGTTTTTCCAGCTTTATATGTAGCTTGAAGGCTGTAACACTGCTAGAAACCTGAGGAAAGTGCTTAAACATAAGAGATTCCCCAAATCAACTTTGATGGAATTAAATATTAAAGCAGCACAGTGAACATATGCCTAAGACCCACCTATACTTCTGTGTAGACCAGCACTACAGCCACAGAATGTGTTTTTCATCTGTCTTTCACCATGGGAGATGCAGTTGTGTTACAAATGTAGCATTTCAAATCTCAAAAGCAAAAAGTTAATGGAGAAATCAAGATATGAAAGAAAAAAAATGGTTATTTAACATGCAGTTCACAAAAGTCACTTCAGAAAATAGTAGAGAGAAAATACTCAGAAAGCCAATCATTAACGTTATTTCGTAAAAACATCCTTATTTGGTTCATGGAAAGACTAGATTACTTTTGATGAAAATTAGCTGTATCTCTCACATAGCATTTTATTCTTGCAAATATCTATTCTAGCTTAAGGAAAAGGAGAAAGAAACATCAGAATGATAATTGGATGGCACCAATTCCCCTCTCCCCCCATAACTATTGAAGCAAAGTTCTTATGCCATGGAAATGTTTCACAGAACATAGTRCAGCCCATTAAAGTGATGATCAACATGAGAAAACCACTTGAGTAGGGACACAAAGAATAGTAATCWTGACTTATATTGAAGAACTAAATGTTTTGGAATAGCCTAATTATTACTTTTTGGTCTCCTCTTGCTGTTATAGGTCACTAGGCGATGACAAATATGAAGAGCAGCTGTGACATTTGCCAAATCATGGGATCGTTTGGAACCAGCAAACCCAGGAGAGATGTCAAATTATGCAGATGATGAAAACTTTAAACAAAGTGAGTTATTTCAGTTGACTCTGTTTCCAGGAAATTCAAATAAAGAAATTTGTTTCCAGGAAATGGAAATAAAGAAAATGGCCCAGCTTTATTTTAAGCTATGTGCATCTCTCCTCCCTACTCCTTCAGAGACTATTGCATGAGTTTCATCAGTCTCTCAACTAACCCACAACCCACACACCATAAAGAAATAAAATACCAAGTTAATTATGTAGCCCAGAGACATCTCTTTTTCACGGACCCTTGGCTTCTCAATAAGCTATCAATCTTTTTCTCCAGATGGTGTTGCCTCCCTTCAGTTGCTCCATTGTTTCCTTCGTTATGCAAGTGGTTTCTTGATTAAAATTTGTCAACTGCCCTTCCCCTAAGCATTCTCTGAATTCAAATAATACTTGCAGTTGTTAAATGTAAAAAAACCCCAAACATAAAAAACCCTCCCAGACAGTCACTCACTAAAAATATTAAATGGAGAATGGAAACATGCATTTTGTCTCTGTGTTCTCCCACCAGACAGATGTAGAAGAGTTTATCAGTGATATGCCAAAGGCCAGAAGCTTACTTGGAATGATATGGTTTCACGGTCCCTTGGCTCACTGTCCCCTCTATCTCTCTTTCTACATCTGCCTGTTCTCTGTTGTTAGCATAGTAGATAATTAAGCTATCTTTATTTTCCAGGTTTTATACATATGTATACACTTTTAATCCTTAAGTATCCCTGAAACAAGCTATTTTCAAAGGAAACATTACAATTTGCATTGTCCCCCTAGTAACAGGGGAATATTTTCACTGTGTAACTCAGGGTAGTTCTCATGAAAGTGTATTGGTACACCATAAGAGGTGAATTTTAGAAGATTTATAGTTTTAAATATTAAAAAGAAAACATTGAAATGCAGAGGGTTCTCCAACTTGCATTCAAATTTTCTTCATCTAAAATGCTGGAATGAAATCCTCTCAATAGCAAGTTTCTTAAGAAGTCTTTGAGAATGTTGTGGTTCTGCTTGGGGAAGAAGTCTCAGGAGGATGGCTCTTACAGTATCATGTCAGTACTGCCTCTAGTCTTGGCCAGACCATACCAAGAACCACAGCCATGTAGAGACCAACAGCAGAGGAAAAAAGCACATTTTGAACATTTTAAAACTCGAGAAGATATGCAGCTGGATACTGGGAAAGAGCACACAATTTTTTTGTTTATCCACTTCAAACCCATCCGTTCCTCTCTACGTGCCTATTTTCAGATTCCACTCTGAARTGAAGAAGCCATGCGCTATAACTTGCCTCTAAAATTGAGAGSTCTAGGAAAACTAAAGAAAAAATTACGCAAATATTTGCTTCAAGACACACTTCAGATACACTTCACGACATCTGCCTTTGTAAAACTGGATGAATGAATTTTTTTGGCTGCGGTTCTCTACTTGAAGTTAAAGGAATGGTAATCATTTCCTTTATGTTAGTCACTGGGCATAAAATAGCAATATGAAACTCTCTCAAGGTTTTATTATTACTCTACATATCAAGGAATTATAGCTTTTTAAGCAGACTTACTAAATTTAYTTATCTTTTCCTGTCTA
The DNA here is from genome assembly GCA_035582835.1 of Phoebastria nigripes. NCBI lineage: Eukaryota > Metazoa > Chordata > Aves > Procellariiformes > Diomedeidae > Phoebastria > Phoebastria nigripes. Next base: position 347,965 of record JAYKAV010003245.1, read on the forward strand.
TATGATATATATAAAATGCTGCAAGACTGTCAGAAATAGAGCTTGGCAGGAAGGTAAAATATTTTACTTTTCAAATGACAGACTTACTTTTTTTTTTTCCAAAATGCAGCTCCCATAGTTTGAGGAACATTTTAGTGTGAAATTTTGAGTCCTCAAAATCAGTGGTAAAAGCCTGATTGACTTCTTTCAGTCAGAAGCTCTCTTTTCTCTTCAAGACCTCTGTCAAACACTTTACCTCCTATGTCTTATAAATGGCCCTAAATTCACCAATTCAAAACCACCTGTTCAGTCAAGTAAGGTTTTCTCACGTTCCAGCATTCATCTGTGCAGCATGCATACGGGCCAGAGCCACGACTTTGATTTTTCAAAGGTGACTACAGATTCAATTTTGACTTTTCAGCAAGGAAAAACAAACCTTTTGTCTGTATTCGGAAGCAGGGAAACAGAACCGAAAGTCCTAAAATGTTTATGTACTTCCAAAGTCTTAGTTCTTCTCCATTGCTTGAAACTTGCAGAAAACACAACTGGACATTTTATGAACACTTCATTTTCAAATATGTAGTATTATAACTATACTGATGCACTGTGCTACATGTCAATGTATTGGCCACGGACAGTGAGAAGACTGGAGGTCACAGGAGCTCAGTGAACCTGAAGGGCACRATGTGTACTGTGCGTGCATAATGTGTGCTGGGAGCTTGTGTCTGAAGTCTGCTTCTTGGGTTCTACTTCAGTTCAGAAAAAGAGATGCAGACATTTACATATTTTATCCCAGTTTAGCCCTATTTCTAGAACTATAGGTCACAGTCTACTGTACTTTTTAAAAATGACCTTTTCTGCTGTTCCCAGTTTTTCAGGGTGCCACTATCATGTTAATCTTTTCCCAGAAAGTACCTATAATATTTCATGATGTGATTTATTTTGACAGTCAGTGTGCAACCACAGCATGTGCTGGCTCAAATATATTTTGAGGTGTTTTGAGGGGCCTGAACTGGCTTTTTCAGTACATTTTGTGAAGGTCTGATTTGCTTTGTATTAGCTGGCCTGAATACCAGTAACAGTCTCACAAGGGAAGCACAGAACTCTTGTCAGAAAGGCAAAGCAAATCAGACTGCACTGAGCTCCAACCATGACACTGATACTGAAAACCAAGATAGTTTGAAGAAAGCTTGGAGGTGTATACACTACTGTTGTCATTGCAGTGAGTCTGTACCTTTAGCTCGTCTAGAGGCTAGAAAAAATTTCACTTCTAAACCCAGATTGCAGGCTCACTCCCAGCTTTTGTCTTGTGTTACATAAGTGATGCAGTTTACACTCTTGTGTCCTTCCCATGCATCCCTAAGCCATTTATTTCATAGCATACTAGACAGGGCCAAAGACTGTGATGCTTGAAACAGCAGTTTATGCAACTGTTAGCCCTTTAAAAAGACAGAGGACTAAAAGCTTAAAAGCTTGCAAAGCCTTATTGCAGTCTGTGCCTTCGATTTGCATAATCACTCTAATAAAGGAGATGAGAACATAGTAGGAAAATGAATCCTGAGAGGTCCTGACATGTTTGTTTCCAGGCAAATTTTCAAAAGCTCCTATGTGGGGATGTAGGATGCAAGATATGGTCTGAAATGTCTAAGATTACAAGTTGCAATATGAAATCACAGGAACTACAACAGCACGCTGTGAAAGTCCAACCAGCATGGAAAGGATTAGCCGTTTAAATGAAACAAACACAACCAGAAGCGTATTATTCCAAACTAAAAGTTGTGGCAGGATACACACTTGACAAAAATCTATCATCTAGTGAACCTTTATTTGCATTTTCAAAGGAAGCACATCATCCAGTCCCAACAAATGGATTTCTTATTTTACTGTTTCTATGACAACTGTTTGCCTTTCAGAGGTACCAAATGAAATGAATGGTGAAAAAACACTTTGTATGGTAAATTGATTCCCAGTTCTTTATCCCCATCATACAGCTCTGCTTCACTCAAAGGTGCTTAGTGGTTTAAGCTGTATCATGTTTCTAAATAGATTTTTGTACTGGTTTTGTATAGAACATTAATCCTAGACCATGAACATCTGAGGCCTTAGTAAAAAGTTTTTTAAGTGTTTTAGATTTGTGTCTGTTACACAGTCTTAATTTTGATCACATCATAAGACAAAAGTATTCTCTGGTCTTTGCATACCATCATCAACAAATGACACGATTTTTTAAAGGTAGTCTGATATTCTTGGTGGGGTCATACATTGTCCTCCTCTGATCAAACGTTAAAATAAACTAATTCTTCCATACAGGATTATACAAATGAAATTTTGCTGTGGTTGTCATGGTCTAAAGACACAGGAGAAACAAGTATTACAGACAATGCTTTTTTTTTTTTTAAAAACTCAGAAAGCTGGAAGGTATACAAACACTTCCTCATGTCTGAAACAGAGTCTGCAGATTCAAAAGCTAAACTGGGTTACAGAATTCATTTTTCCTCTGAAGTGGATGTGATTTTTACTTGTGCTTTCTATGGGATCCTCTTTAAGTTACTTTGAGCTTCTTTTCCATTTGTATTGACCAACTGTAACTCCCACTGCATTGAAGGAGAGAGAAGCTGTCACATCACTCAAAACAGAAATGCCCTCAAGGTGGTTATTCTCCTCTTTCTGCAGTTCTTCTTCAAGTGCTTCATGATCCTATTATTTTCTACAGGTCCAGCTTAACAGTTCGACTAAACTTCCCTGTCTTGTATCCATGTCCCACTCTTATGGTGAAAGGCCAAGTATATTTTAGGAGATCTTGGCAGGAACATTATATGAAAGAAAGAGTTCAGGCCAAAAAGCTTTAATAGAAAACTGCCACATGAARAAACTGAGGGAACTAAATCACAGTTTCTGCATTTTTCTCCTAACAAAATAGCCAATTTGCAAGTTTTCAGGTATGGGACGTTTGAGGGAAGGTGARAGACATAGCAAGCTTGTATGAAGAACAGCTCATGCTGGAGAGGAGAACCCTTCTTGCTCACTTGCATATTGATAAACTGACACCTCACAATGCTATTTTGCAGACATTTTTCAATGCCGCGTCAAATGTAAATAAGCAAGAAYACTTACATCAGAAGTGAGTATGTCACTGAAGTTAGCTCACACATTTTTATATGTGCCATAGGATCRTTAGTCAGGACGTAAGAACCGCTGCCTTGAATAGGTAAAAGATATTGGAGTTTCAGGTCCAAGTCCTCAATCAAGCAGAATGAACTTGAACTTAAATTTCCAGTATCCCAGGTCACTGCTCTGGCCATTGACTTTCACACTGGAAGTATCATCTGGTGTGAAGAAACTTTCCCCTCCCCTCATACAATAAATGTGAAAGTGAAAGCACATCCCTTCCTACACGAGGTTTGAACTTTGAGAAACTACCTTTTCCCAAAGAGAAGAAGTCTTAACTAACCTTAGAAAAACAGTCTATTTGGATTCTACAGACTTTCTTCTGTTACAATATATAACGGGGTACTTAGAATACAATGTGTAGTTGTAACAACAGATTGACATATGTGATTTCTTATGGATATAAAAAACCAGATCCTTAATTTATGACCTAACTGGGAGAAAAAAAGTGTGTGTGTTTGTGTATGTGTGTGTAGAGACTGTCTTTTTTTGCATGGCCAAATAATAAAGGACTGCACTACTCTGCATATAAAAATGTTATCACTACAGTTTATCTAGAATCTGTGCCTTCTCACTGAAATCTCACACAAGAACTACTGAAGTTTTAAATCTGGTACATATCTCAGGCTTGTAAACAGGAATAACGGTGGGGAGCTTATTATGAACATTACCTGGCTCACTAAACAGAAATGAAGTATTTTTTCACCGCTATTGCTATGGGCCACTCCTCTCTGTTGTTTCACAAGACAGTTAGGATGTAGCCCTTGGGACACTGCCCTGAAAAACAGTGCCTCAAACACTCATACATCAGCAGTGATTGCTGAATTAAGCCAGGCAATAGCCAATAATACCATTAACCACAAAAAGCTGATTCCTAATGAAAAATAAGCTTCAGAGCTCCACAGGGGAAAACACACTCCATGAATAATGAGATACTGCAGAGCGGACTGAAAACGCACTGTAACCACCCCATCTGCTGGTGCGGGCTAACACTGCACACAGCCGCTGTGGAAATTTCTAGTTAACGCAGAAACAGGTAAGTGTTTTGGCTTGTGTTTGGGTCATGTAATATCTGGTTTCATGCGTGGCTCAAGAACAGCCCTGGCCAAGTCAGCCCCGGATCACCRGGCAAAAGTGCAGAGGGCAAAACACTGCTGGCTGCCTGGTTTGTTCCCAAACCCCTGGCAATAATATCTACTGCTTATTAGTAAGCGATTTAGTCCGTATGTGTAAACAACTGTGGCATCTCCACCTTCTAAGAGATACGGCATTTGGAGAGCATGATGCAAGTAAATACCAGCAGTTGATCAGCTCCAGCCTACTGATACGCCAGCCAAGTCATTCATGATCTATTAGGGATGTATCATGACTACAGTTACTGCTGCTAATAGCAATATAATTACAATACTATTAGAATTATTACAGCACTTGTTAATAACAATTGCTAAATAAATTTAGATGGCATATTATTATATGATAATTGTTATCAAGTATAGAGAGCTGAGGGGCGAGTAGTTAAAACTTATCCACATACTACCTCAGGGGGAAATCACGATGTTTGAGTGTTTGTGATGTTGTTTGACTTTTGTCAGGTAGAGTGAGAGGCATCGACCCATATAAGACTAGGCTCAAATTTCTCCTCTGCTTAATTCTCACCAAAATCACCTGGCACAAAACCAGCTTTCATTTAGTATCCTTCCCATGATGCAAGCCCCACAGAGGTAGTTCATGTGCTGCTGATTATAAGCATAGGAGAGTTATAAGACAATTCTTCAAGTTTATGTTTTGAATGTGTTCCTATTGCTTTGTAAAGACACAACAGCATGGCACAAGTAGCATGAAAGCATCATAGCCCTTAAAACTTGAAATTCTCATGTTGCAGAATTTCATTTTGTTCTAAACAAAAAAAGCGGTGGTGTTGGTTTTTTGGCTTTCCCCCTCCATACCCACCCCGCCCCCTGAATTTTCCAGAAAATTGAATTCTCTAAAATGTAATGTCGGAGAACGCTCTCTTTGGAACATTAAGTCTGTGTCACCATTTTATTCTATTCTATTTCAAGATACCAATATCAGGTGAGCTTATTTTGCTCTACAGCCATCACTAAATAGTTAGAATATTTTGACCTTAGCATCAAAGTACTGCTTTGCAGCTCAAATAGGAAACATAAAAAGGTTTTAAGTAGCAACTGACATTCATTACAATAAAAACACAGTATAGAATATTGAAAAATACAAAACCTGATGGTCTATAATATATCAAAATAAAATTTGCACCTATTTGGTTAAGACTGCCTTTTCTGACAATAAAACTCTTGATGGAAATTTCAGAACACCTCTCTTCAGACCTCCAGGTAAAAACTGCATAGTGTCATTAATTTTTTTTTCTGATTTTCCTTGTTCTACTCTACAACACCTTTCCATACATCAAAAAAAAGTCCTTTCAGCAAYGTAGCCTAACATGCAAATTTACTGCCTTGCTTGTAGCACTCCTTATTAGTGAGGTATATATGTAAGTCTTAGTCTATCATCTGGGGCAATCATGTTAGAGGAGACAAAAGCATTTACCCTGTTAAGTTTAAAAGAAATTCCTCCCATTGAAATATCTTGGCAAGTATCTAAGTATTTCTGCACTTCAAATTAGTAAAACTGCAGTTCTGGAGTACTTACAGGACTCTTACAATTATGGCCATATTGACAGGACCACCTGCACAAAATGGCTGTGATGAATCAAGTCTAACATTTTATGGCTCCCCCCCCCCCCGAGATAAGCACTTTGGGTTTGTCCTTTCCTCTGACAGTGGTGCAGTTAACAGAGATGAATGAACGTACCTCRGACCCCAGCTTCCCAGGCATCACCTCACTCACTGCCTAGCTGCTCAGTCCTACACCATCCAACCCGGGGCTTTGGACCCGTCTTAGGCAGCGCCACCATCCTTGCTCTTCCCACCCCCATAACCATGTGACTGCTCACCTAGGTTTCTCCCAGTTTACTCATGTTTTGTGAGGATAGCATGTGATGATGTAGATTTTTCCATTATGATCAGCAGCCCAAAAGGTCCCAGCTTTGTAAATCTGACTGAGCTGCTGTTCACTGGAGATCCCCCAAGGTTTCTAAGGCACCTTTGGAGATCAGCTGTCCAGGACACATACAATCAGGCAGGTGCCTGAGGAATATACCAGGCTTACTGTGTACACCCTGAACAGTTGCTTGTCCTCCAGCATTCAGGTGTCATGAAGTGTTGCCTGGATTTGCCATTYGAGCATGGTATCAATGGTACAAAATGCCCCAAAACCACTGGATTTACTGTGGATCAGGTACGACACAGTGTGTTATATACATTTCTCAGTGGAAAATCCCACTCAAGACCATTGCTACTTTACTAATGGTGAAAAGAAGGAAGGTGTGAAGGTTAGAGTCATCTGATTACTCGTTCCTTCCAAAGACAGACAAGCGGATAGGTGTCTTGCTGTTGCAGTTTCCACCTGCAGCACTTGTTCTTGATAAGCCAGCAAAATGCTCCCATCAGACCAAACATCCGTGCTTCCTCCATTGCTGCTAGGAGCTGAGGACTGCAGACTTTGCTGCAYGGACCACCTCCAAGGGAGCAGGGAGCCAGGGCGGGTAACTCTGACCCATCTGTTACAAATGACTTAAGGTCCCCCCTGCCCTTTGAGAAAGAAAAATCTTCTCTCCACCACGAGCTGTCCTGCCTTCCTAGATAGCTATAGGCTTATCGGGCCTAAACCATGAACTTCTGAAGTTGGTAGGGGATTACTGCCGATTTCAATGGGGTTTGGAGCTGGACCATTGGAAGACTGGGAGAAACCTAAGCCAGAAAATTAAGGAGGTGGTGTGCAGGACAGCAGTGGCCCTTTTTGGTCCCTTTGCTCTTCCCAATGAACAAAGGATGGACAAGATATATTAAAACTGTAACTTAAAGTCTCCTTTGGTTATTCTCTGAATTTTTGCTTCCTTTTCTTCTTTCTCTCATGGTGTATTTTTGTTATTGTATATTCCCTTGATCCTCCAACTGCAACAAAACGATATGCGAAACACCAACAAAAACAAAGAAGAAAAAAAGAAATYCCACACTGAGTGCATTAATATGGTGACAGAAGTTGTACTTATGCATGAGGTTGGTCTGTGAAGAATCCTGCAGCCTTATAAGAGTGAGAAAATACATTTTAAGATGTCCCTTTCTCACTCTCCAGATTTGTATTCTCTAGCTACACATGCAGAAAAGTTTAGAAGAAATGCCTACATTTGAAGACAGCTGGCTAAAGCTTCCAGAGATGAACATCTTACAAATGAGACCTATTTACATATGAAAAAAGCAATACTGAGAAACAGTTACCACCCTGCATCAAATGCAAACTCTTGAGTTCAGCACTACTTAAACCCATTAGAAATTCTGATTTGAGAGATACGCCAAGGAATTAAAAGCTTGATCCAAAGCATACTGAAATTGATAACAAGGCTCATGTTCACTGCAATGGGCTTTCGAGTAGGTCCCGTTGGAATTTGATTCCAGAGAATGGATTTTTCTCTCCACAGTCCACTGCAGCTGTCTGTAGCTGCAGCTGTGCAACACTCCAGACTTTTGTCTTACAGAAATCTACACTAATCTCCAATTTAATCTCCAACTTGTCCCCAGTTCCCACCCTGTATCCTAGATCATATTCAATGCACAACAAATATCTTCCAGGACTTATGAGCTTACCAAAGCTGAACTCAACATAATCAAATTCAGTTTGGGTTCCAGAAAACCATTCTCTAAATTAGACAATTCATTCTGTGTCCCCCTACATCAGGAAGTGTATCAATTTTTTTTAATAGTAAATACCTGGCATATCACCGAGTGCATACACACTGCCTCCTCTAAGCAAATTCTAGACTTCTCAAGTTTATTGGGAATCTTTATCCCCCTCTATAGTGTCTAGCTTCACCTCAATTCAGGCTGTTCAACTCATGCTACCTCCAAATTTTCCCTTTCTCTCAGAACCTACTTCCTAYTGTGCTTCTGCAATAAATCCTCCCACCAACTCTTCCTCCCTGAGCTCCCACTGCAGTTTCTCTGCAGGTAGTCAGATGAGTTTATTCACACCTTAGCAGCCTTCCCCTTGGTTTGTGCATGTTAACGAAGAGCCTGCAGCAGCAGGTTGGCACTAACCCAGCTGAACTCCTCTTCACCACTTCCAGCAACTGCTGTCAGGTTGCACAAGGGAAGTGGCAATGCTTGCGAGTTGAGCTAGCTACAAGAGGAAATGGGAAGTCTTTGAGCAAGTTTGATTTTGAGGTTAGCCTGAAGCGAGGGCAGTATTTYGATTTCTGAACAGATGTACAGTTCTGAGATTCAATCTTCATGAGAAGAAAACCAGAGCCATCATATTTCTAAATGAATGAGATCTACTCATGCTAACATCAGGCCTCCCAGTAGATGTGCAACTCCCTCAGAGATGGTGCTTCAAGGCTCAGTCCTGCCCAAAGTGGGGAAGGCTAAGTGCAATCGCCCATCATGGACAATAGATCATAATCTTCCTTTCTGTCTGGACTGGTAAAACTTACTTGATTATATAATATGCTTGACTAACAATTTTGGGTTTAGGAGGTTCACCTGTAATGTAGGAGATTTAGATTCTTCTCTGCTTTTTCAGACAGAATCTCTCCTATTTGAATTGTTCGAGAATTTCTAGACCCTAAMGATTTCACTTTTTTGTTTAAATAAGAATGACCAGCTACATTGTTTYAGTCTCTTTAACTGGGTGGCTAACACTGAACAGGAATAAAGCAAGTCATCCCTAAGGAGAGAGCTTACACTTGCATCAATTCTGATAGGCAAAACCACATATTTGTGCAAACAGTCATTCCCAAAATAWACATGCAAAATAACATTGTTCACCCAAGCTACTACTAATAGTGAATGAACAATAAAGAGCACACTGGTCAAGTATTGAATATGGGACTATGTGAAGTGGTCATTATCTGTCCTGGGATAAAACTGATGGAGTTACTGAGAGTGTAACTCTCAAAGAGAGACAGACTAAGCGCCCCATTTTGCAGTACTACCTCAGCTTTAGTTGTGACGTTATCCTCTAAAACCTAGCAGTAATCTGTAACCCAGGTAATTAAGCCTGCCTGACAGCAAATGTATTTTCTCTTCTCCTGGTTCTGCTGCATGCTTCACTTGTTATAGCCCATTTTAACAAGCCCATTCAGCTGCATTTAGTCTTTTGAGATGTCAGATTGATTTTTATTCTGGCTACTAGACATTGCTCAAGATCATACATTACGGACAGTACCTCACTCTCATCTAAGCCACTGCTATAGTGGTGGCTATTTTGTAATGTAAAAACCCAGCTGTCTGCTGCTATGTGATAAGTACTAAAAATGGTACATTGCAATCCAAGCTACTGGAGCATTATAGCCAAGAGAGGATTACTAATGGGACGGCTGCTGTAAGGAAAGGCTATATACAGTTGCACATATGCACTCCAATGATTTTTGTCATGGGAGGGGAGAACGGCATTTTCACTTTTAAGAAAAATTTCTCTCCAGGGTGTACTACTGCTACCTTGCTGCCAATTACTGCTTCCTGGCAATGAACAGAGACCGTATGCTCGTAGGCCGTGACATTTGATTAACGACTCTAATACAGAGTCACCTGAGGAAGGAGCGGTGTCATTAACATGAGCAAAAAGGAATTGATAGCTGTAGCATTGTCTCTCTGCWGTATTTTGTGGGAAAGCGAGGGAAGGAACTGAAATAAAATAGAAAGGAATTAGAGCAGGAGAATAATGACCATAGCTGTCTTTAGATAGCTCCCCAGAGAGGAGGCAATAGACAGCTTTTGCTTGGATGGCGCTGTTCCCTTCCCCCATGCAATAGCCTCCATCAGGTTATATATCACTGAAGTAGACTGAATCCCTGCAAAGAGGAAGATGACATYCACAGGCAAGCCTAAGGACATCTGAACGGAAACATTTGTAGCCTCACAACTTGAATCTCAGACAAGTCCATAAATGCAATTCTATTCATGGGAGACATTGAGAACATCACGATCATTTTGGAGGGCTTGGGGCTGATATACAGCCCTGCTGCTAGCTCATGACCTGATCTTTCTTGTAGTTCAACAACTAAGCTTTAATAACCCAACAAGCTGAAGAAGTAAATAGGAGAAAGAGAATTATCAGCATCTTTATGTAAGAAACATGCAAGTATGACTGTAGAAGTTTGATTTAGTAACCGAGTTTGACAAATACAGACCAGAAGGCACAATTTTACTAAAGCATGTTCATCCAACTTCCAATGAAGCCAAATGGAAGACAGAAAAAAGGAAGTATCTAAGGCCAAAATGGGTCTGCAAAACTAAGCTACCTTTTTTTTTCTCCAGCATTCTCACATTCACTGTGGAATACAACTTACACAGATATTTGGACCAATGTAGCACACCTGAGTCACTGTAGTATCTTATTTTCTGCAAGATACAAGAAGCTTGTGTGAGGTTTACAGCCTGAAATGTGACAGACTCCTGAGGGCCAAGCTTTTCTCTCTAAGATTTGCTTATTTATTTGTTGCTATAAATATTACAAGTCTTCGATTTAAACTCAGACCTTCCACCTGGACATGCTGCACTTTTTGCCCCAAAATTGCTTATCATTTCAGAAAGTAAATGACCAAGGAAGAAGAGGGAAGGTCACAGAATCATTTAATTCTCAGCTTTTTGCTCTCACAGTTCCATGCCATAGACAAACCACGAATAACAAATGCAACATCAACCTGAACATTTCATGCTTCCCAAATAGAAAAATGCCATATACAATCATTAAAGGGAACATAAAAGACTGAGGAGCCTCACAAAAAGCCTGACTAACAGCAATAGAAAACATAACCAACCTCAAAGAGTTGAACCGAGAAAGAAAAATTCTTCAAAGGCGTATAACCCAGATACCATAACAGAAATGAGCCCAGAACAAAACTCAAAGTTTGTATTTTTGCCCTCCTGGCTCGGATGGGAGGTTTGAAAATGGTAGCTCTAAGGCAACCAAGATTTAGGACCAAACCTCACTAGAGCAACGATCAATCTTTCTCCTCCCTGAACACTGCCCGAGGACTTGCTCATCAAGACATTCATGTAACCCCCTTCCTCCGCATTCATGTCCCAATCTTACCCAGTTCTAGAGACTGGAAAAGAAAAAATCTGATGGCACAATTCGATTGTGACAATATGATCTTCTTGGAAATATATGCAATAAAATCATCACAGATTACAAAACAAATGTCAGCTGGTTATTGTGACACAAGGGCATTTAAGAAGTAGCTCCAGCTGCCAAACTCCTGTTACTGCCTTCCAAATAAAAATTAATTGAAGAAAAAAGAGGCAAGAAAGAATCATAAGGTCTGTAGCCTGGTTATGAAATGTATGTGGGGGCAAGATAAGTTTAAGGACAGAGTTGTAGCACTGACCTAAATTCAGGAGAAAATAAAGCAAGGGAAGCAGGGCAGCATTAAAAGCTCTCTTGGTGCAGCTCTTCAAAACAGAATCACTCAATGCCAGAAAGCAGAATTGAGGCAGGGAACCTGGTGGGAAGCCCTGCCAAGGTACTCACGGACCTCATTAATGGGAGGGGGATCAGGCACTGGGTGCACTATAATTCGGGGAATTATAAAATATCCTTTATTTTGAAGATAAACGTGCTACAGACAGCTCTTTTAAATTAGGCAGTCACAAACACAAGCACGGAAAATATTCTAGGAGGATGACAGCAGGGAGAACTCTGAAGTGCAAGGACCTGATCTGCCCCACTGCATCATCCCCTAAGACTATGTTGGACAAGGTCCTTGGTGCAGTATCTCTATGGCTGTGTGTCGTGGTTTAACCCCAGCTGGCAACTGAGCACCACGCAGCCACTCGCTTACTCCACCCCGGTGGGATGGGGGAGAGAATCAGATGAGTAAAAGTGAAAAACAAACTCGTGGGTTGAGGTAAGAATGGTTTAATAATTGAAATAAAATAAAATAGTAATAATAATAATAAAAGAATATACAGAGCAAGTGATGCGCGATGCAATTGCTCACCACCAGCCGACCAATGCCCAGCCAGTCCCTGTGCAGCCACCCCCCGGCCAGCTTTCCCCTAGTTTGTGTACTGAACATGACGTCACATGGTAGAGAATACCCCTTTGGCCAGTTTGGGTCAGCTGTCCTGGCTGTGCCCCCTCCCAGCTTCTTGTGCATTTCCAGCCTTCTCAGTCGGTAGGGCATGAGAAGCTGAAAAGTCCTTGACTTAGTGTAAGCACTACTTAGCAACAACTAAAACATCAGTGTGTTATCAACATTATTCTCAAATCCAAAACACAGCACTATACTAGCTACTAGGAAGAAAAATAACTCTATCCCAGCCAAAACCAGGACACTGTGCAACCCCCATTAAATAGTACAAAAGAGAACAGTTTTATTCTTTTATAGATGCCCCCTTGCAGAAAAAAAATGTGTAACCAACTTGATCTGCAGGATCTTCTCCTAAGCAACATGATGCGCATCTCACCTCACTTTACCACTGCCTTTCCCACAGATGTACAGTGATGAGGGGATTTCAGAGACAGGCCATCTGCCAGAATACCATAATGATAGGAATTTTGTAAAATGTCACAGACTATCCAGGACAGCCAGGAAGAAAAAATATTTTTGCCTTGTTTTGTTCTATTAAGTGACGTGTTTATTTCCAAGAGCTATAGTGGCGTAGCTGCCCATGTGTGCTAACAGCGAGGCAATCCTCTCAGGCATTCAGACAGCACATGGAGATTTTAACTGTCAAGGAAAAATACGTCTCATGCTACATAATGGATCAAGGACTTGGTGCACTCTTGTTTATTTCACTCTGGGATGACATAATGGGATTTTTTTTCAAAGCAGACACAAGCACTGAGGTTAATGGTTGATCTGTAAATAGACCCTGTAAATACTCACAATATTTAGTCCTTTAAATGAGATCCAGCTAATGATATGTTCAGAGGCATGAAGTTAATTGTTTTCACTAACCAGAAATGCAGAAACTGGCATTATTTCCTGCAAATGGCTTTTATACTTCACATATCAAACTCAGTGTCAAATAGACTATGATTTATGTCAGACACACTGTACATTCGCCTCAAAGCTCTCCTCCCGCAAAATAAAGTCCCCGGGCAGGAAGAGAAAGTAACTAGAAAGGATGGGTACAGCTGCCTTCCTGCCCTTGACAGAGAGTCATACAGGTAACAATCCTCACCAAAAAGTGATTGTAGTTATGGGGTAATGGAAAAAAATTTGGCCCAAACTAAACTAACTTCTGCAATTTTCCAACTATACTGTCTCCTTCACAAACTTCAAAGCCAGAGGTTTTGTCTCATTTATCCTTTTTCCATTTTATGTGAGGGAAAATTGATGAGGCTCATGAGACTTTAATAATAAGTTAATTAAGATGAAAAATAAGACTGAAAAGCTTTGCAGACTCAGTTCAGACTGTCTTTCTATCTTCAGTTTATCTAACCATCTTTGTCCAAGGAGCTGAATTAAAATTTTCCTGGGATCAGTTATTTCACTGGTTGGGTCAAAAGACACAGCAATTACTGTTTTATTGTTTCCCTTCCTCCTCCTCTATTCACTTAGGGCTCAATACTGACTTACGACTCTGGAACAATAAAAATCAAACCAAAAATCGATTCAATGTTTTTTGAACCTAAAAGACTGAAGACTCATGTAACTTTAAAGCTGATTCATGTTAAAGCAGGATAAAACTACAGCCCTCAAATCTGGAGTAAAATACCACACACACTGAAGTTTGAATGTTTATAGAGTCAGATTAAGTAGGCTCAGCTTCCATACAAGTCCCTGAACCTCGTATTTCTGTGAGGGCAGGTTGGAGGCCTTCAGATCTAACAGAGGCTTGCTAGGCCATGAGGTGACTGAGTTCTGATGCAAGTGAAAAAAATTGTCATCAGTGGCAAAACAAAAACACACATAAAAACCCCAAAGCACTGCTTTGTAAAACACTCAGAACTAGTTAGCGGTGTGAAGAAAAAATGAGCTTTTCAATCCAAACTGGACATCAGGAATCTGGGCTTTATTCAGACAAAAGACAAAAAACTGGAGCACAAAATTTTTTTCCTCAAACAAACCCTATGCATTCCTGATTAAGAGATGGTGAACACCATTCCTAAGAGAGATCACCAGTATTTAAAACCATGTGAAGCTGAATGTTCTGTGAAACTCAGTTACCAAATTTCCCCCTCCTGCTCTTTATGCGGACACCTTTCTCCTGGCCCTCCCTGCCTTCCTACAAAATATATTTAAAGCCAGTGTGGATTCTGGTCTGTAAGACATCTAACTTTATCCTAACCAGACAGCCCATCTCAGAATCCATTTAAAATAATCTAATAACTACATTACAGTAATAGTCATTTGGAAGTCGCAACATGCCAACAGTCATTACACAGAAGGCCTTGATATTGTACAGTTTTCTCATTTTAAGAGACATAGGAAATAACTGGCTCTGTCTGGTGTGGGCTGAGATATGCTAGACATCTAGTGTCAACAACTTTACTTATGTTTCAGAGTTCATGAAATCCATAAGGTACCTATTATCTGACTATTCTTTCCTTTGGCATCTGTGAAGATCTGACTCCAACTTTATATCGATAAATCTTTAGCAAACTTTGCTAAAGTTTGCTAAAGCACTTTTTTTGCTAAAGTAATATAACCTGGAGGTCTCCCACTCACTTCTGCTGTCATTTATACCAATGGGCATGAAATGCTAGCCCTTGGAGGTAGTTATCAGTTGTATACATAGCCTAAATACAGCCTACCTATCATGACAAGTCAACAAATCTAACTCAATCTCTTGGCCTTGGCTGGGTGATCACTGCAGAACTGGATTAGCCAGGTTAAATTTAGATACAACTTTCTCACCCCATGCTCTTTTATTATCTTTCCGTTTGCTAAAGTTTGCCATCCCTATACAGGAGATAGATAATGTGAGCATCCTTCATCAACCCCAATGCCAGGCTTGATTGAAACTACCACAGAGGGCTGTGTTTCTACACATTAAAGGAGCACGGACCCTGAAAACAAAACAAAMCAAACCAAACCAGAAAACAAACAACCCTTTCCCAAAAAAACAATGACTTTGGATCACCCTATCCACATTTACTGTGTATTTGTTTTGAAAATATTCCAAAAGGGACATGGTTACTTACGCCAACATTGCCAAATGCTTAATTACACAAATGCTACCATCTGGAGGAAGAAAAGATTTAGAGGCTGTTTAGCCAAAACAAATTATATTTTAACTCTGAGATATGAATGCATGTGCCTGGGAGGTCTCAGCTGGAGAGTCCGACGAGCTTTTCAAATGTGGGAGTTCCTACAGCTTCTGAAGCTGACTGATGGGTTGACTGCAGGAGCAATTACCAGAAACAGTGGGCCAAACCCTCCCCAGTTCATTTCCTCTGAAATGTGGCTGGATTCCTGGCACAAGAGCTTCCACCCCCTTGTGTGGGGCTGTGATACTCTCCAAGGAGTTCTGGATCCGCAAATAGAAAACATTTTCATCTTCACAACTGGCTATCGACATGTAGTGCATTATATTTTAAAGAACCTCTACTAATTTTAGACAGTATCGCACTCTACACAGCCAAAAATCATTTGCAGTAACATTCTGACATGTATTATATAGCCAGAATGCTTCTTAGTTTAGATATTTCTAGCACCAAGTTTAGGCAAAATGCTAAGCATTTCTTCTGAAATATTTCAAAACAAGTACGAGAGTTCACAGAACTAAAAAAAAATCTGCTGCAGAATGTTACAATATTTAGGCATCAGGCATATTGCAGCTAACTATATATATTTTTCATGCAAAACAGACTTGAACAAGATAAAAGATTGCCAACACTGTTCATCTCGAAACATCCTCCTCTCAAAACCAGTGTACAATGGAGAAGCATTACATTTCCCTTTGTACATGTAGGGAAGCCAAGGCACAAACAGGTACGCAACATAAAATATACAATATATGCCAGTAGCAGATTCAAAAACAGAATGCAGGTTTCCTGATAACCATTCCTGTGATATTTAGTGTAAAAAAAAAACCCCAAACAACCCAGGGGTGTGCATCTGGTTAGACATCAGGCTAAATAACTTATAGCTGGCGTAAATCAGTCTCCTTGAAATGAGCAACACCAGTTCGTCCTGCAGATCCCTCATTTGGATTATACTGCTTTTAGGGGCAGTACTGGAAGGATGACACCCAAGCTGACATCTCCAGATAAGGATCTGACCCAGTATGTGTGTTTAAGTAGTAAAGAAACAGAGCCAGAGGAAAAGAGTCAGTAAATACAAATGCTATGGTAATATGGACTGCTAGAAGAGCATATTTTAGTGAATTTGAGATGAACACATAGCATCACTCTCACATTAGCCTGGGTCATTGCAAAAGAGCCACACAACTTTTAGACTTTAGCATCAGATATTGTGTCTCTGCCACTCATTTTTATTTTGTTCACAACTTGATTATTTTAATTCTCCAGCTCATTCCATCTTTTGAAGTCTTTGTTACTATGGAAACAATTACAGTGTTGGTCTACACATAGCCTAGTGATACCTCAGAGTGGGAAAAAAAATAAGGAAAGAGTTTTGGGCAAAAATTACTTAGATTTGAAATCATGAAGCACTATAGGACAGTTTATTGCATCCCCTTTAGCTCCCTAATTCACTGCTGATAAAGTCAGAAAGGTTAGTTTACCCTATTTAAACAGGTGTTTTTGCCTGAAGTGAATTAGGGGAGTACTCACACAAACACTTGAACACGAACATAGAAAACAGGGCTGTGCAACCTCAGCAGCTGGAAATAAACAGCAGTTGGGCATGTCAGAGCCTTCTGCTGGAGAAGGACCTTCATGGACTTCGATGCATGCTAGTATATATGCTACATACTGGCAAATTAAATTTGTCCTGGACTGTTCTTTGGGATTCATGCCAACAAGCAAGAAATGGCTCGGGTTCATACTATAAAATTTTCTTAACCTTCAGAATAAAGTAGCTGCATACAGACTGCTTATTAAGGATGGTGTCCAGACCATGTGACATCCAAAAACAATGCACTGGACCTTTTTGGAGAAATACCGGTTGACCCAGGATGAAACCATACCAGGGCCATTCTAACAGTTCAACTAAAGAGTGGGTTGTACCTGGGAACACAGCATCGTTTATTTTTTTAGTATAGACATAGCCATAGGGCACAACTATCCTGATAAGTATCCTGAAAAGAGGGTCAAGGAGCACATTTAAGAACTAGTCCCTAAGTGTCTGCACAGCTTTACTGCTAGCTCACTCACCGGCTCTGTCCTGAACTGCTCCAGCCATCTCCCTCCAAAACTAATCCGCTACAGAAAGAGCTAGCTTTAAATTCTGCAGATGTAATCCAGTCAATTCACATGATTTTGGGGCCAGGGATTTATCTGTGGCCCTCCTTCCTTCAGTGGAGTAGATACAGCTATGCTTTTTATATCACAGGAGCCATCAGAACAACTGTGTATACAAGTACTTAGCTCTTCCCTACAGCACACAAACCCACCTGCTTAGATCCTGAAGAATAGCAACCACTGAAAAACCTGGCCACAGACAGAAATTCAATCCCATTTTTTAAACGAGCCTGAGGTGCACCCTAGGGAGCCACAGGCTTAAAGAGAAAATTGGAAAGGTATTTGCAAGAGAAGCTGGTCTTGCCCAGTAGCAGCAAGATCCTGCTGCAGCTGTGGAGAACAAAAGGGTAAGTTCAATGGATGAAGCCCTGTGTTAATATTGCAGTACATCTACTGTATAATTGGTTTACTTCAATTAGAAGATATTACTAGATGCTAGATGGCTATCAAATCAGATTCTTTTGAGAAGAACAGAAAAGATAGCATTTATTCACTGTCAGTTGATTATTTCAGAGTTTTTTAGATATGCGGTCTGTACTTTTTTATTTGTAATATATGCAAAGATGCTTAGGAAGACAAATGTGTTAAATTCTGTTTTCCCTCTATCCTAGTATTTTTTCCCCATTATAATTTCTCATGGTCCAGCACTAAAACAAAAATTTTGTCAAAGATGCCTTTCTGCACAGAAACACTTTCTTATTGCATTTCAGATCCGTCTGTTCAAGGGCAATGGATTTTAAGGTATATTTATTACCTTCCACTATATATGCCACTTTTCTTAAAGTTCTTCTTCACTGTTACTAATTTCTAGTCAGGAAGAATTCCCCTGAGCTTTCCTGCAAAACTCTAATATACTGAATCTTATTAACTAGTGATACTTCTTTCTCCCAGGAAAAGAACTGATTTATTAAATCCCCTTTGACTTCACTGTGAATTTGGACTGAACAAAAAATACAGATATGAGTGTGAGATGCTGGTAAAATCTGGAAACACTACAGGAGTCAATTCCTCTGTGACACTGAGATCTAAGTGAAATTCTTCATCAGAATGGAGCAACTCTTGGTTTAGTTGTTCATATTTGGTGTTTGACTGTCCATGTATGGAAATCATGCCTGGACAGTGGGCAGGAGCAATTCCAGCATGCTGCTCAAAAATGCAAACATGCACTGAAGGAGATGGGTGCTCTTTACATAATTCCTTTTTTGCAGTGAGAGAGGGAGGAACAACTCTGGAAAAAAGTTTAAGGAATCAGAGCTTGAGATATGAGCTGAACTCCTCACATTGGATAAGGATCCAATCATACTGCTATACAGAGGCTGTGTTTTATGATCCTCCATCACAGACCCTGGTGGATTTATTGCCACAGATGTATCAACCGTAGAGCCATATATGCTTTCCTCATTGAACAGCCACAGCAACAAATACTTGCTTTGGAAATAGTTCTAATAGAGACAGATCCTTCTTACTGAGGTTGGGATATCAGTGTCAGTACTTTAAAGAGAACATAACTCAGAAAGACCTAGAAAGCTCCATCAGTCCCAGCAAAGTCTACTCTGCTAGGGGAGCTGACCATCTTTCAGTATCAGTTTCATACTTACTAAAGCAACTTTCTGTGATTAGATTCCATATAAAATTGGATGATCCTGATTTTATTTCACAGTAATGAAAATGTAACAATTATGAAAAAAGTCAAATTTGCACATTTACATATTTCATGTAATCAGGAGAAGTGGAGGCATATACCGAAGCAGTGAGTGGTATCACAGACTGTGTATGACTTGTATTATTGTGTGAATTTTCAGCACACTTTCTCTGAATGAAGTTAAAAGTCATGAAATGAGTGCAATGAACTTAGAATCATAGAATCATAGAATGGTTTGGGTTGGAAGGGACCTTTAAAGGTCATCTAGTCCAACGCCCCTGCCATGGGCAGGGACATCTTCAACTAGATCAGGTTGCTCAGAGCCCCATCCAGCCTGACCTTGAATGTTTCCAGGGATGGGACATCTACCACCTCTCTGGGCAACCTGTTCCAGTGTTTCACCACCATCAGCGTAAAAAATTTCTTCCTTATATCTAGTCTGAATCTACCCTCTTTTAGTTTAAAACCATTCCCTCTTGTCCTATCGCAACAGGCCCTACTAAAAAGCCTGCCCCATCTTTCTTATAAGCCCCCTTTAAGTAATGATAGGCTGCAATAAGGTCTCCCTGGAGCCTTCCCTTCTCCAGGCTAAACAACCCCAACTCTCTCATACATAGGAAACACAGGTTTCTGCATGGAAATGTATCTTTTGCCTGAGAAGTGATTCTCATCTTTTTAAGTAATACTTTGGATAYAGGATAAGTCCTCTAACAGCATCTCTCCCCTCCCCATAGACTATAGCAGGTGCCTGTATGACCATATTAGGTTAGATACCTAGCTCTTAGTTGGCTAAAATTGAGATGAATCTCACTGAAGAGGACTGTCTCAGAAGGCATCACAAATTTTAGGTTCAATTTAGGAGCCCAAAACTGGCAGGCAAGACCTGAGCAACAAGGAGACTCTGAAAGCCTGAGTGGTTTTAAAAGCTGAAAAAAACTCCTTCTTGAAAAGCAAACTGATTTAGAAAATTAAGTTATTGCTGTGTGAAAATAAACAGAAACCTTACTCCATCCTTCTTACTAAATTAYGTTTTCTGGACACACACGTTGACATGAGCAAGTTTGAAATTTAAGAACAAGGGGAAGCCTAGAAAATAGGGCTGGAAGGGTCCTTGAGAGGACATCTAATCCATCTTTTGCTTCAGAAGAGGACCATGTCCTGTCTTAAACCTAGGTCATGCTTGTCAGACACACTGGTTCTGCTTTTAACACCTTCAGTAATGAAATTCCCATAGTCTCCCTAGGCAAGCTGTCCCTGTGCTTCACTCATTATCTTGAATGCTAGGAAGATTTTCATACTGTCAAATCTGAATCTTGCTTACTGAAATTTACTTCTCGTCTCTTTGATCATCTGAATACTGTATTCTCTTCTCTTTTGCAACAGCCTTGTACGTGTTTAAGGAGCGCTGTCGCGTGTTTCTTTAATCATTCTTCCTTTGGAAGAAGCAATCCTAGTTCTGTCAGACTAGAAAACAGGGCTCTCCTCTTGGAGCTCTCCAGTATATGTTGCAGTTTGCTGCAAATGCATGTTCTTCCAATTAAGGGAATTTCATCTGAACCAAATTGCTATTCAAATAACCTATTAAGATTATTTTGTGCTATCAACTCTGAAGTATTCACCACTGATTAAAGTGACCTTTTCCATGAAGAGGAATGGAAATGCAGAGTGCTTCAAAGTCAATGAAACAATAATAGGTCTCATTTATCTCTTACTTCGGCTGGCTTGAAATTCCAGTAACTTAGAAATACCAAGGAAAAAAACAGCTCAGCATGATCATATGGAGACACAGCCAAAAGATGAAGAAGGCTAAAGCTCCTCTGATGACACAGTCACTTTGTTGACCAGATATAAACATTTGTCAACTCTTATTTGAAAATTTTAAGAACTATGTAAAAGGGCAGTGTTATTATACAAATCTGCAGTGGTCTATTAAATTGTGAAAACAGAAATTATAATAACAGGTTTTCAAAAGCCAGAGGGAAGTGGTTTTCAAATTCTAATTGCTAACAAAGAGAAAACATGTGAAGCAATTCTGCCATCTCTGCTGAATGGATTCATGCCACCTATGAGCAGTAGGAAAACTAAGTGTATATTTAATCTAATTACATCTAGTATAAACAAAAGAAAAAGATGAAATTAGGTACTCGATTCAGAGATATGACAAGAAAAAAAGTCACTTATTGAATCCATTTGAAATAGGAAAGTAATTAGTGAAGCACAGGTTTTAAAATAAGGAAAAGAAGGGACACACCACACTTTAATGGAAAGACAGAATTTCAAAATTCATATAACCAAAGTTCAAAACATTGTGCTGAGTCCCAGAGACTGGAAAAAAAATGAAGTCCATAAATCCAGTCTGGTTGAAAAAGAAGTATTTGCAGTCATGAGTGACTCACCTTTTTCTCAAGAATCAAATCACGGGAGCTGTAAAGACTTGAACAAAATGTTAAATAAATACTCTAAATAAATTTACTAGCAATGAGATACTGATTTCCCCTAAGAAAGCAAGCAACAGGAAAAAGTATATCTGATTTCCCTGGGATCCTTAATATGCTGTCCAAGTTAAATTTGTTTATCATTTAATGAATCACTGCATTTATAAAATTAATTAATGCAATTATAGCTAATTAATATGCATAACAGGCTTATTGGACTATAAAAACTTGATACATAGATCCAACAAAAAACTCACTGTAGTAAATACAATTCCATAGTCATCGGTTGTATTTTCCCCAAGTCTAGAACATGTTTCAGTTTTGTATCTGGAAGGCAAATACTTTCCCCTTTCCTCTCCCATAAGATATATTGAGATTTCAGAAACTGTTCTGTTTCACATTTCACCTATTCAGGGATCAAGTTCTAGGCCTTGCTTTAGAAAGCTATCTTCTTAAATATCTCCTTAAATATCTCAATTAAACTGACATGTTCTCAGAAGAAAAAGTTTCTTACCCTACAAATCAGCATCTATGTACGAAAAAAGCAACTTTTTCAGAAGAGTCCCTGTTCATCAGGGCGCGTGCACCTGCCACACCCTGTCAATATTCTCTCTACCAGGTGGAGACTCCAGGCCCCCGTTCTACAATTGCAATCTCTCAGATGCACCATTTTGAGGTCCTGTAGAGGTCCACATCAGGAAGGAAGTTTGTTACTTAAATGCAGGATCAGGACCCCAGTCATTAGGAGCAAAATGAAAATAAGTTAAACAATTCAACCAAACTTTTAATTGGCTTTGCAAGGCTTTGGATTTGTAGCAATGAAGATTTCCTTATATTGAGTTTGACCAGAAACATGAACGCCTGACACAGAACAACAGATAAGTTGTTTGGAGGGGACCTCTGGCAACTATCTAGTCCAGCCTCCTGCTTTAAGTGGGACTACTGCCAACACCCAACCAGGTCAGCTGTGGGTTTTCCTATCCAAGTCATGAAAACCTGCAAGGATGGAGATTTCACTACATCTGAGCAACAGGTTCCTAGATTGTGCCAAACTCCTAGTAGAAAGCTTTTCCTAATATCCAGTCTGAACTTGCCAAGCTTTCTTTAATTTGCAGCGATTGCCTCATGCTACACCATCTTACACTGCTGTTCAGCACTGTCATTTTTTAGTTCCCCATCAGCAGTTGTGGCTCCTATGAGACTGCTCCTTACCCTCCTCTTTGCCAGACTAAACCAGCCCAGCTCCCTCCTTCATTCTCTCCCTCAGCGCTTTTATCCTGGCAGCTCTTGCTGGATCTACTCCAGTTTCTCAGCAGCCATCCTGAAATGGGGAGCCTCAAAACAGGACACAGTAATCCAGGGGCAGCCTCACCATCACTGAGAAGGTAGGGTTGATAATTCCTCTTTACTGATGCCCATGCTCCTCCTAATGCAGCCAAGCGTTTGGCTTGCCTTATTCATGATGAGAGCACAGTGCTGGCTCCTGTCCAACTGGGCATCCACTGTAACAGAAGGGTTCTTTTCAGCAAGTTTTTTAGCCCATCAGTTCCTTGCCTGTACCCATGAGTGGGTTTTTTTTCAACCCAGGCATGTTAATTGGACCCTATAACAGTCATCATCTGGACAAAAAAGACACTGAATTGCCAGTGTCTTTATGATCCATATAGAGTTAATGCAACAAAAGGATAAAGCATATTACATCTCTGATATGTTGATATCATACTTACACACACTGATTACATTATACTGCTATTCTAAAGTTACATAATTCCCTCCCAGAGCATGAATATTATGAGACAAGATGAGACCCTGGAAGCCTGATCCTGCAGTCCCTATTTAGTTTTCAGGCTACCAGTTGAGACATTGTCATTAGCTGGCATGGATAAAAAGTTTAAATGTACTTGCTTAAAATGTATTCAGTGCAAGAAAGAGTACAGAGGTTGAAATCCCATAGATTCCAGATGAACTTTTCCCTTATTTCCGCCTTTTCCTTTAAAGTGTGCCCAGGTAGGTCCAGGCATACAGCCTACACATTAGCAACTTTCCAATGTTACTCTGAGAGAGTGTCCTGATTAAACATCTCCCATTTCCTCTCCTGTCCTTGTCCCACAAGTCATGTAAATGGAGAAAAACATTTTTTCACAATCCTGCTATCTCTGGAAAAAAGTAATTTCATATTCTTAGCAAGAAAATATTCCAAATATTGACCTGTGCTTTTTTCTGCCCATAGGGATAATGTAAAGCTTCTTAATCCCATTCTGTGTATCTGAACCCAAGCCTTCCAAATAAATGAAACCTGTGAATAGCTAGTAGTGTTATTCCTTAATAAGCAGTAAAAGACCAGGATCAAACAAAGGGCCTATATTGATAAAAATCAGCTAACACCTGTATAAGGAATCAARCTTTTAAAAAAAGCAGTTGGATACAACATTTTGAAGAACTGTTCCAAACGGCTATAATTTTTTAATTCATGTTATCTATTTCACTTTGGAAGAACGTGAATTTCCTTCAACTGTTTTGGTTAAAAATAAAACCAAAATATTTGTGTGAAAAACAATATTTAAAATACATATTTTGAATAAGAAAGTAACCTACATTGCTCACCTTGCAAAGAAAAAAAAGTGGAAGTTTTAATATTTTCCAGTGAAAACAGCTTTGAATTTTCTATCAGCACTAATGAGAAATGAAGTAAGAATGTATAAAATTCTCTTTAAAATATTCAATAAGTTAGTGGAGCAGGACCAGTAGAAGAGATAGGGGTCAATTTTACTTTTCTTTGGAATAATGGAATTATCGGAAGTTGGAGAAAAAAATTCTTGGAACCTGGAATATATCATAGAATCATAGAATCATRGAATAGTTTGGGTTGGAAGGGACCTTTAAAGGTCATCTAGTCCAACCTCGCCTGCAATGAGCAGGGACATTTTCAAGTAGATCAGGTTGCTCAGAGCCCCGTCCAACCTGACCTTGAATGTTTCCAGGGATGGGGCATCTACCACCTCTCTGGGCAACCTGTTCCAGTGTTTCACCACCCTCAGTGTAAAAAATTTCTTCCTTATATCTAGTCTGAATCTACCCTCCTTTAGTTTAAAACCATTCCCCCTTGTCCTGTCGCAACAGGCCCTGCTAAAAAGTTTGCCGCCATCTTTTTTATAAGCCCCCTTTAAGTACTGATAGGCTGCAATAAGGTCTCCCCAAAGCCTTCTCTTCTCCAGGCTGAACAACCCCAACTCTCTCAGCCTTTCTTCATAGGAGAGGCGTTCCATCCCCCTGATCATTTTTGTGGCCCTCCTCTGGACCCGCTCTAACAGGTCTATGTCTTTCTTGTGCTGAGGGCTCCAGAGCTGGACGCAGTGCTCCAGGTGGTATATTTCAGTGTGGTGTTTGTTTTCCTGACAATGGAAGTCTCGCATATGATTAGACTAGATAATAAAAGTATGCTGTAAAGAGCATTACAAAGACTTATGTAGCATTTCCATTTGGGAAAACATTTTATAGATCTGGCAAGRAATGTTAAGTACTTCTTTTTATCTAGGAGTTGTTAGGAAAATATCTATGCTTGTTAACAGTGCACTGTATTATTGATTGTTGAACATTCAACTATTCAGAAAGGATTCCTCTCTCCTGCCACAGAACCTAAATCTGGGTGCKAGAAAAAGGACACAGTAAGTAATGCATCAAGCTAATACAGATTCTGAAATTATCCCCAGGTTATAATAAAGGCCAGAGCAAGATAGAACTCCTCTCTTGAAATTAGATTCTGTAACTTTTTTCAGGAAGGCAATGCCAGGAACTGCATAGCATTGGTTGAGGAAGGACCTGTTTCTAACAGAGCATAAGACAAGTAGCTCAACACAAGCTCAAAAGCAGAGGAGTAGCTAATATGTGGGCATGGAAATACACCCTAAAACCTGAGGTAATTTCTGAGGCTGTGCTCCTGGCCTGGATAGACAAAGCTGGAGTGAACGGCAGGGTTTGTAATTTCCACAGGACTTAATCTGATATATCAGTGTATCCTGGAGTAGGGCATACTGCCTCGCATTTCCTGCCCAAGGGGCAAAACACAAAATTGGACAGA
Organism: Phoebastria nigripes; assembly: GCA_035582835.1. Taxonomy (NCBI): domain Eukaryota; kingdom Metazoa; phylum Chordata; class Aves; order Procellariiformes; family Diomedeidae; genus Phoebastria; species Phoebastria nigripes. The sequence goes on from JAYKAV010003245.1 coordinate 373,721, forward strand.
CAGCATTCCTCCCCTTGCCCTACCTCATCAATCTGTGGCATGCTGGTGCAGATATTTTTATATCAATGTTCAAGAAATTCATCAGGAGCCAATTTTGACTGCAGAAAAGATAGTTCTACAGAATCATAAAACTGAGTGTCAAGAGTATTTTACTTACTTCCAACAATTAACTGGTTAATGAATAGAGACGCTTGAACTGAAAACAAAAATTAGCATTTGTCAAGACATAAACAAATAACTACAGCAAAGCATTTCATTTTAAATTAATGACAGCACCTTCCTGGGTGGTAGTCAGAAGCAGTGGAAAGCTGGCTTTCCAGTAAATAAAAAGCTCAGGAAGGAATTTAATGAAAAAGAGGGCCTAAATGAATATTACTCTGTCAGAACAGCTGAAGATTTGAAGACTAATGCTCTTAGCAAGTGATGCCAGAGCATTCCAGCTGTATGCAGAGAGAACAGATTGTTGCAAGGCAAATTAATGCCATACAGAGTTGAGTTGCTAGTTTTGAAAAATGATGAGTCATTAATGATTTTCAGGTAAAAATAAAAGACACAAAAGTAGGAGTGATAGCAGGAAAAAACCAAGCAACTTAGAAGGCTCTTTTAACAAAGGAGAAAATTAAAAAATGCAGGTGAACAATACTTGAATCACAGTGAGCGTGTGAATACGTGTATTTTAATGCTTTAAAAAAAGGGAGAGAACACACCACAGGTCTAGCAGAAGATGAAGACAATTACAGCAACTGAGTGTGAAAAGCCCCATTGTGTTATATGGGCATAAGGAGAAGCAGAAACCTCAAGAGCCATATGTACAAACATTCATTTGCTAACCTCAGTTATATCACATGATGGGTGCTAATCCCAGTCTCAAATTAATCCCTACACTTCAAACTCAGCTACTACAGCTGTCTATAAATAATAGTCCTTCAAATTCCATTATGGACTTCATGTGGTGAAAATCCAAGCTGGACAGAAGCTAGTGTATTACATGACAAATGCCAAAAAGCCACAATTATACAAAAATAATTAAAAATTCATGGTTTTTAACTGCTGGAAAACAGAGAAGTGTTCAGTTTAAGTGTTCTACAACCAAACTTAGTTTTCAGTTTTTCATCAAAAACATGGACTCTTTCAGAACAAAGAGGCATTCCACAGAAACTTCTGTTTAGTTAAAGAGTCTGTTTTCAGTGAAAACAATTTTCATATGAAAGGACTTACTCATATCCAAAATATACCCTTAGAAATATTTATACATGGTTTTGAAAAGACAAGGACAAGTAAGCAAGAGAGATTAAAAAGACCTCTAATATTAAATATTGTCATCCTGCATAGATGCCTAAAAATTTTTGACCAGTAGCTTCTTAACATTTTTTTGATAAGCTAAGCAGCTCGAGCTCATGGGATCCTTCATGGTTACACAAGCAACAAATCATTCTTACAGCTTCTCTATTTAATCCTTTCCATTTTTTTCTGTAAGCTTTTGAGTGTAGAGGCACAAGGGCCAGTTGCGTGCAGTCAGGAGCAAGTTGCCTGTTTAATGTCAAAGCTCACATCCATTGCAGGAAAATACAAGGACTGACATTAACCAACCTCCAAGGTGAAAACATTTAATCCCAATTAACAGAACTCCCATTTCTCAAAGTTCATAACAGCATTTGTCTTTGCCAATGCATAAGTTTTTATTACTGCTTGATTTATTTTTAAGATTTCTTCCCTTTTTGATGGCCTAGACCTTAGAATTAGGAAACCTACAACAGCAAGAGTTTATTTCATGTTCAAGCCCTCTCAAATAGTCCTGGTTGTGGATTAAAAAAAAAAAAAGGAGGAGGGAGGGAAAGAAGAAAGAAACCCCCTCAGCTTCTGACACTGAGGAAAACAGAAACAGCAATGGAGGAACAGCCTGCAAATCTGGTCTAACCCTGGGAAATGAGACCCTTTCCAAAACGAGGTACTGCCAGTCTGCTGGTTGCGCTGAGGGATAGCACAGGAGAGAATAAAAAGCAGAAGAGATGCTGTCTTGTGGCTACAAGTTTAAAAATCTAGCTCTAAGGGAGCAAAAGCCCTACCGTACATGTTTCTCAAAAACGGGGTGGAGGAGTGTAAAAATTAATGAGTGGAAGAGCAGCAAAAAAGGTTAAGAAAAGAAAGCGGTATTTCCCCCTGTGGCAAATCTGTCTCTCACACCTGTCTGGCTTTACTTTATTCTACCATATTGAAAGGGGCATGCATGACTACCTATTTTTTTAGCATTCATCTGAGTAAATGCAACAACTAGCAAAGCTGCACAGAAGCTGAAAGGGAAATGCATTACCTTCTTTCCACATACTGCAGAAAATATTAGAATACAAGTTTGACAGAATGACACCCAGGGTTAGAACAAAAAGGGTATTTCTGTGAAATGTCAGGAGATTCTCCAAAGGCCTACATGACCATAAAGGATTCAGATTGCATTAAAGTATAGTCAGGAGCTGGGCTCCCAGCTGTCGTTTGGATCTGAAACCTCCCATGTGACCACAAGGCTCTATTCAAATATGTATATACATATTTACTTCACAACCTAAGTCCAAAGATACTCAGACTAACTCCCAAAGTAGCTCTGCAGCACACAAATTCATGAGCACACTCTGATTTCTGCTTAGAAAAACAACAACAGACTGGAGCTCTCACCATTATGCACAGGAGCAGATCCAGGCACCAATAAATGATTAGTGTGAACAAAGTCAGAAAGTATACATTTAGAGGACGCTGAAGAAAAATGCATCTGTTGAGAAGCAAGCTGGGATTCAACGCCTGAAAAGTTATTCTCAGGTGAAAATACACTTCTTGTGAGCTCCAGAACTGCCAAGTAAATGTGATTTACTCAAACATGCAGATTTTCCTCTAGTGCATCAGTAAGATTCTCTTTTAGAAATTTCTGTGGTGACAACTGGACCTTAATCACCTGATTAAAATTAGGGTGATGCATTTGTATTACTGGCTTATAGATTTTTAAAAAGAGAGGAAGAAATAGTTGATCCAGACAAACCCCTGTAGACCAGTGTCCAGCACTAACAAATGTGCACAGACACCACCCCATCCTTTCACTCTTGAAGGTACTGCCCACCCTGGGTGACAGCAAAAAACACTAGCAAAGGAGGAGAGGGAACCCTGCAGAGCAGGCCGGCATACCCTGCGCTATTTGTATAACCTGTAAATAAACAGGGAACATCTTAGCCTCAGACTCGTCAGTCTGGTCCATTACATGAGTGGTGCATTTATTTAAAATGAAAAAATACAGCATCCAGAGCAGGATGATTTCTACCTTGAAATAAAATGTTAATGGAGAATAAATACGAAAATAATTTCCATCAGAGTATTATGAGGAAAAAACACAATGGGGGTTTCTTCTTTAGAAATATTTTATCACCTTGAAAGTCTTATCAACATACTGAAAAAAGTAGATCATAAAAGGGGACAATAATTCATTTTAATTCATTCAAAAGAATACGAAGCCCCCCATTTCAGTCATTTTTTCATTTCTCATCTCATAGCTCTCACAGGTGATTTGTTCAGATAGTTTAACCCTATATATAAAGCAATAGGCATCCATTAACATTTTAACAGGGTTGCTTTATGTATAAAGCAACAAGCATCAGTTCTTTAGTGAATTTTTAAACCTACCTAAATCCAGTTATAATGCACATTACCATAAAGAGCTTCAGAGAATATAACTCATTCCATTTAGCTCATCATAATATCTTTTTCCTCCTTGCTATTCCTTTTTTATACAACACATTACACAGCTGAACTTGATCAATATCTTAGTTTAAATCATTCCTGACCTGTCAAATGGCCTTGGATTTAGTAGATTGTCATCCCACATTTGTTTGTGATGCTTTTTATCTGCCCCCCTCCCCCCCGGGTCTTATTACTCAGTGAAAATGAACATCCTTTAATACCTCTCTATCTTTTGATGTGCTAGTGTTATTATTAGGGGGGGGGTTAAATTCTTTTTTATTATTATTATTGCAAAATGGCAGAAGCATTCAGGGCCTTACCCAACAATCAGTTGCTGCTATGCATATGAACACAGGCCAAGGTGATCATTGCAGGCTGCAGCAGAGACCCTATTCAGAAAGAAATTAGCCAGCTGAGCTGGTCAGCAGATCTGCTCCTCTCCCCTTTGCCCCCCCAGCTATTTGCTACCCCCCTGGAAGAGAAAGCAGAAGGGATTAAGGAGATCTAATTAAGGAGACTTCTAGAGATGTTGGCTGGGTTAGCTCAGGCTGCTGCTGAGCATCTGGTGAGGGCTGTGCTCCTGGTCCCTCCTGCTCCTGGCTAATGGGGAGCAGCAAGATCATGCAGGTGGCCTCGGCTGCCACCACCAGGCACTGTGCAAGGGAGTATCTTTTTGCATGCACTGGGGTAATATCTTGGCTGAATGGCTGAAAAAGCAAGCACCCATCATCTGCACCTACGACACCTGCTACAGCAGGGAGGACAGCATCTCCAGTCCCAGCCAACAGCAAGGTGACCCAGCTGGTGCAACGTAGCTATGTCTACACGGCAGCCTTCAAATAAAAGCTGCCTACTACCTACTACTTATTACCCAGCACAAGGTTTGGGGGAAGAGTGGCCCATGGGACAGCAGAGAGCCCTCTGATTCAGCCCATGCATGAAGAGATACATGAAGTGCCCCGCTTGGCCACCCCATGTTCCCACTGCCCTGGCAGTCAGTGCTTGTCAAACAAGATAGCAGATGATCATTCCTGCAAGGGCAGGTGAGATCTATGGGCAGCAAATGGAGATGCACAGAGCCTAGATTTGGGAGCACTTCTGGGCCTCAGGGCACAACTGGGCCACGTGAACTAATGAATACTGTTGATATAACCTGTGAAKTTCCTGCCGATTTGTATTGAGTTATTTATTTATGCTAATTTATATTTTAATTTCTGTTGTCCTTAGAGAAGAAATGCTGACTTGCTTTGTACTTTTGTCTTTATTAAATGTATCCTGGTAGGCCATCATTCTTTTCCTACTACAGCTGTATATTAAAGTATATAGGACTTGCAAAGAAAGTTGTCCACATAAAAGGTAAAGCCTTGTTTTCCCTCAAGAGCTTCCCAAAGATCAATATTTAATTTACCATAACTATGAAAACAGTAGACTGGAGAAAGCACCAAACAACAGAAAGTGAAGGTGAAGAGGAGGGAGCCCTCCCTATCGCCCTGAAACTCCCAAAGAGAGAGAAGGAAAAGCAAAGCTGTTCTGGGATTGAGCAGAGCAGGGGTGGCAGGTCTCCAAGCTACAAGAGCCGCAGGATGCAAAGGCTCCGAGCTTAAACACCATTGAAAAGGGAGATTCTGCTCACAGTGGACACTGCTGATCCATAAAGGCTTTAAATACAAAATCTTGCTGAGAGCTCCTGGGCTGAGCAGCCAGGCTGTACTGTGAAGAGTTCTCACAGCCAGAGACATGTTGTCTATCCCTGCAAACAATGAAACACCCATGGGATCATGCTCTAGACACATCTTAAAACTCAGCTTCTTCATTTTTACCTCTTCAGGCAGAAGGTGATGTGCTTAAAATTTACCTGTGTACAGTTTTTAGACAGTTCATCAAAATAAATGAAAATAAAGATGTGTTGCAGAACATATTCTCTGATCTGCAATGACACTGCAAACAGAAGAGACAGGTGAAGTAGTCTGGGTCAGGCTATTCCTGGAGTCAAACCTTATTTCTGCCCAACGTACTGATTTCCTTTCATTTCACAAATGCTCCTTCAGAACAGAATTGGATTTTGACTTGCTGTAAATGATTGCATACAAAAGCACATATAGGTGTCTCCTATTAATATCCCACAGATCCATTATGCAGTATTAAGTATGCCCAGGTCAGGACTTGATATCAAGAGCCATTTCTGGAAAATACTTTCCCTTTCTTTATGCCTCCATGTTGTTTCTCCTTGTTAAGAGAACTTACATGAGCACTGGGGTCTTAGGAGATACCTGTCATGCTGTTCAGAAGAGAAAAGTTTGTAGTACTCATGGATGAGAAGCTTTACTTCTGCACACAACTCCTTTTTGTCTCTCTGCCCACCCTGTCATTTCATTGAATGTTTCATTTGTAAGTAAACACAAAATTAGTATTTAAGAAATAAGAACATAACAACAAAACAAGCAATTTGATACAAATCCAGCTGAAACATTTTCACAGAAACTATTGCATAGATTTACAAATTAATAACTAAGGAGCTGGCAACCAGGAATAAGCAACTAATTCTCACTTCATTCCACCTTCAAGTCCTCCTGGACTAAGACCCATAGAGGAACAGCTGATTGCCTAGAGGGGCAAAATGACTACTTCTCATCTTCGACCTTTCTTTATTACCAGGTATTTTGTTCAATATTAACTCTTTACTGTCTAAGAGCACTGGAAAGAGCAGATTCTGCGGGACTGAATGAGCTATTTGAATCCTCTTTCTGTTACATTGAGAGATTTTGGGGGAGAAAGGAAGAAAGATTTGCCCCACTAAGATTTGTATGTACAACATAGAAAAAAAAAGACATAATATTCCACTGCTAGGAATCTATCTCCAAGAGACCAAAGAAGAGGGGAGGATGACACATTTCATTAGTGTAGTCTTGCATTCTTCATCACACTCCATTAAAAATTAAGACAAGGAATTAGCAGCTTCATAACAAAATCATCAGGCTATGGCCATCCATTATTAGGGCCAGAATGAACTTTTACTTGAATATAAATTTTCATGGTCATTAAAGAATCAGTATGTTAAAAACAAGGCCAAAATGATTGGTCTTGAATTCTAGCAATGCCAGCCATCTCAATATTTCAAAGCAAAACTTTCAAAAGTATTTATCTTTATAAGAATATGAAGTTTTCTAAGGGAAAACTGGGGGAGAGCTATGCCAAAAAGTTGTCTGAAGTGATTTTAGGAAGGGGGTGGGGAGAGGGAGAACAGGAAAGGAGCAGCTTAATGTTTCTAACCTTTCCATAAGTATATAGTAGAAAGGGCTCTCCGGGTGAGTCACTGTGTGGGTGATTGGCAGAGTGCTGAGTGGAAGAACAGCGGGGGCGGAGGGAGATTACACAAACTCATTGATGACTACTTACATAAAGAGGAATTACTACACAGCAACCGCTCTCTCAGCGGTACTACTGTCTTTCTGGAAAGTTACACAAAGGCCAGCTCTACACTACAAGCTTTTACTCCTTAAATTTGTCTGCCATCACGCACTGGGCAAATGTCACACAGAGGTTTGATTGATATTGGTAAATTTCTGAGTTTATGCGAGTCAAAAAATAAACTCTTTCACATCGTACCCCTTTTTCCCAGTTTCCTATATTCTGTGTAATGTCCATCAGTAGAAATGTTCTAGGAAAATGTAGCCACTGTCCATATTACAGCCACCTTTCTAGTCACAATTTTGAAATACATTGCTTTCCAGTGATAAAAAGCCTTGTTCACTCTTCTTTTAAAACTGCAGTGCATTTTGGAAATACTTCCCTTTTTGCAAACCTCTGTTCTCCATTAAGGTTTCCATAATTCTTTTTTACCCCTGGAGACCAGAAAATCCAGGGCTCTTTTTTGGACAAAGTCCCAGTAAATTAACATATGTCAATTTGCTTGTTCTTTTCATCCTTCTTCTTCAATCCCAGACAACTGTTTGGCAATTTGATTTGGACCCGGACCCAGCAGTCACTTCTTATGGAAAGTAAAAGATACTTTCCAAGTTATTGGCTTTGGTAAAGGTTAGCAAAAGTGGGAGTTATAGTACTCCACTATGTAGCTGTGAGAAGATGTTCCTCAGTGTATATTACAAAAAGCATGTCATTAATTCCCAAGATACCCGATTATTAGAACACAAACCACAGATCTTTTCTTATTTTATGGATACAAAACACAGTCTAATTTTTTTCAGGCTAAAACAGGGACTGCAGGATTTATCTCTATMTACTCCAAGCTCAAAGCAAAATATAGACCTAAATATATTAGCATCATTTCTAAAACTATGAAAGTCTCTTCCTTCTTGCCACACTTTTTTCTTGGTGAATTTATTCATTGCTCATAGAAGAAGAGAACCATAAAACTAACAGAAAATTACATATGCCACTAACTGTAGATACTCAGGCAAAATAGATTCCTAATATTTAAACAAAGTAGCAACCTGTGGCAACCACGCATATTTCTGGAAATAGTGCTATCCAGCACTACTCCTCTAGTTGTGACTGCTCAACTACTTCCTTGGAGTTTACAGCTTCCTGTGATGGGAGGAGGTCCCAAGCACTATGCCAAAGGCTAGCCAGGAAGGCAGGTCAAATGAAGTGACAGCTCCTTCTTGTGTGCTGATGGAAGTTAGGGGAAGCTGAAGCAGGTCTCTCAGAGAGATGCCAAAACTGATCTGGGTGAAAATCTTGGTGACAGTCATTAGAAATTTTGAGCTCTAGGAAAATTCTTACTGAAGATCCAACGAATATTGAAACAAAGTTTCTAGAAAATCAGAACAGCATCTGCAGATGCTGCAGAAAGAAACAGGATAAATACCATTTCAGAGTCTGTGGGATATGCAAAGCTGTTCTTGGTGTCAAAATCTCCAAGCTGCTCTGAATCTGCCACTGAAAGTCCCTGCCCAGTTCCCCCCTAACTCCACCACCTTCACCCACAAAGTCTTAAATCCCTCCACATTTCCTCTAATCCCTTTGGTCTTCCTGGAACCACTTTGAAATCCTCCTCAAGGCAGTTGCGAAGAGCTGTACTGGGACGTGCAGGCGAATGACTCAGTGTCCTGGTTTCGGCTGGGATAGAGTTAATTTTCTTCCTAKTGCTGTGTTTTGGATTCAGTATGACAAGAATGTTGATAAGACACTGATGTTTTTARTTGTTGCYAAGTAGWCTGCTAGTCAAGGACTTTTCAGTTTCCCATGCTCTGCCAGGTGCACAAGAAGCTGGGAGGGAGCATAGCCGGGACAGCTAGCCCAACTGGCCAACGGGGTATTCCATACCATGTGACGTCATGCTCAAT